>JAMXBB010000003.1:61779598-61961083 GCA_024138015.1 Lumnitzera littorea | reverse complement strand
CCCCCCCCCCCCCCCCCCCAATATTCTGTCTTTTCTTGTTGTAAAATAATTCTCAACCTAAGTTTCCACCTCATAAATTTTGCTAACTATCTTGTATATATCCGCAATTCTTAGATTACTATAAATATTATAACCTTTTTTTTCTTATTGTCCACAAGTAATCCTCTCTCTTAATAATTGCCAATTTAGAAAACATTCGTGATCCCTTACTTACCTTTATAATAAAATTCACTCCTGCTTGATAACAAAATCTCTTTAAAGTCCTTATAAACTAAAACAAAAAAGGAAAAATAATCATTAACCTAAACTTCTCCCATTGATCATTTGTAATGTATCGTATAGACACTGGTAAACCTTAAATAAAATTTTTTCCATTGTAAATCCAAGTTTCTCTTAATATTTGTAATCTAATTGTAACCTCTTATCACCCTTACAACAAAATCAATCTTTTCCATTAGGTTTCCTTGCTAAGTGATTGTTCATTTGTTTTTTTTTTTTTTTAAGAAAAAGAAAAAAAAGAGCTAAAAAAAGAAAAAGAAAAAGGCCTTTATCATTTTCCTAAGTTAAAAGTAATACTTTACTATTAGGTTTTTAATAGTTGTCCTTCTTACTTAGCAACATATAAGTTGTCTTATAAATTGTTAGTCGTGTAAATAGTATTTGTAATCAAATTCACCAACTTTGTAGGTATAATTTATTTTTCATTTGGTATCTCTATAAATAGCTTTTCTATAACGCAAAGTGTCTTGTAAAATACTACAACCTTATTGTCTAAAACATATCTAAAAAAGAATAAAAATCAAAGGAAAAAAAAGTGAGCCCTTTACTCTTTTCTTAGGTTGTAAATAATCATCTCCCTTTAATTCGTTAATAGTAGTTATTCTCTTAAAAACTAACACCCTTTGTTACCTCTAGTCAATAGTTGTCAAATTACCGCTCATACCTTTGTAACAAGGTAGGAATTGAAAAAACGAAGAAAGAGGATAAATAAAAATTGGAAAGAAAAGAACTTTGATTTTTCACTTAATCTACGTTGTTTACCACCTTCCAATAGGGCTAGATACTTACTTCTTTCAAATCTATTGTTCTCATCCTTATAATTAGGAATACTCCTCTTGTAAATAGTAAACTTTTTTACTAACCTTTGGTGATAGGAATCAACCTTCCAAACCGATCATGTGCAATCGAGCTATAGGACTCTAGGGACTCACGAGGAGGATAATGGCTTGTAACCCTATCTAGGATAAGAATTCCTATTCCGACCTCCATGATTTACTATACTATCGAGTTAAATACCGAACTCTCTTGTACTCCAACATTATCTTCGAAGATGCCGAGTAAACGTACCAACTTGTTGAATAGTTGTACCATAATCTTGACAACATTCAAGCACATTAACCTCAACTATCCAAAGTCGAGCTCTTGAACCAACCAATATCTAACCCCAATCTAAGGTGAATATTCGTTAATGACTGATCTATTAAGGATCGACTTGATTTAGATTAAGTCTACTTTGACTGTATATCCTTTCTTCCTTTATTTTAGTTGAGTTGTACTATATCCCAAAGCAATAAACAACCAGCCACCATATGACACATGTCTTCTGATACAATATTCCAAAAGGATTCTTTGCTTTTCCATACAAAATATTCTTTATCTCTTTTACCCCTTTTAGTATGTCTTATGTATCATACTTGTAAATTATCCTTTTTATCTTTTCCAATATGTAAAGTAACCCTAGTAGGACGATATATAAAACTCCACTTACTGTACGCAAACAATCATCTTCATTATCATAATTTATATAAGTTTCCCTTTAAGCAACCCTAGTGTTCTCATTACCCTTCAACCCTTATCTATTCCCTTTAGTAAGGAGTAGTGGCAAGTGACCCTATAGCTTGGACTAGCGTATCATATTTGGCAGATCATAAGCCAAGTAGGATCGATTGGTATATCATATCCATTTGGTATATCATATCCATTTGGTAATTGCTTGAACTTTACTAGCTTTCTCATTTTATTTTCGATTTGTTAATACTGTAGTGTATCTCTGTATGTATAACCCCAGCGCCTCTCTATGTGTGCGACCCTAGCGCCTCTCTATGTGTACGACCCTAGAAACACATAAGATTCGTCGGTATTAGGGCACTATTCTGAGAGGGAGTATATGAAGTTACAGTGAAGTTATGGTTCATATTTGCTATTTGTGGTTGCTATGTTCCTTCTATAGCTGCATTAGTGTGTTCACGTAGAGAAAGTTTGGAGTTGTAAGTTGTGTAGTGAAGATTTGTGTGTTTGGTAAGTGTAGTTCCCTTATTACTCTATTTTTCACTACTTTTAAGACTAGGCATGGTCTTTATGAATGGTTGGTTATGCCGTTTAGACTTACCAATGTACCAAGCGCATCTATGCAATTAATGAACCATGTGATGCGGCCTTTGATCGGAAGATGTATGGTTGTGTACTTTGATGAAATATCAATATACAGTGCGAACTTGAATAACTATGTCTAACATCACTGAGCTGGTTTTGAAATCCTTTGATCTGAGAAGTTATTTGGGAAATTGAAGAAGTATATGTTCTGTTAGAGTAAAGTAGTTTTTCTTGGGTATGTGGTATCAGGGGAAGGAATTCGAGTTGATGAGAAGAAGGTTTGAGCTATCTTAGAGCGGTCGACATTGAAGAATGTTATTAAAGTGAAAAGTTTTCATGACCTTGCTTCTTTTTACAGGCGACTTATTAAGAACTTTAGTACCACTTCAGCCCCCTTAACTAAGCTAACGAAAAAGGGTGATGGGTTCCGATGGAATGAACAAGCTAAACAAAGCTTCAGGGAGATTAAGGAGAAGCTTACCTCTACCCCTACCTTGGCATTACCAAATTTTGATAAACCATTTGAACTAGAGTATGATGTGTTAGGCATTGGAATTGGTGCCATCTTGATGTAAGAATGACTATCAGTTGCCTATCACAGTGAGAAACTTAGTGGTGCTACCCTAAATTATTTTGTGTAAGAGAAAGAGTTATACTCTTTCTTTTGAGCTCTTACTACCTAGCAACACTATTTGTTACTATAAGTGTTTGTTATTTACATTAACCATGAGTCATTGAAGCATCTTGGGAGTCAAAGCAAACTATTGAAGAGGCAAGCTAAGTGGTTAGAGTTTATGGAAGGTTTCTCCTATGTGATTCAATATAAGAAAGTAAGCATCAACATGGTTGCTAATCCTCTATTACATCGGCAAACCTTACTAAACACTTTGCAGAAAAAGTTACTGGGATTTTCACTTATCATTGAGCAGTATACTCCTAACCTTCATTTTGGTCCTATTTTAGAGCAGTGATGAGAAAGGAGTTTTTGTTAGAAGATATTATCTTAAGGATGGTTATTTGTTTAAGGACCAAAGGTTGTATATACCAAACTGTTCCATATGAGAGCTGTTGGTAAGTGAGGCTCATTGTAGTAGATGATCTGGTCATTTGAAAGAGACTAAAATAGCCAACTTGTTAAAAGAAAATTTTTATTAGCCTAGTTTGGCTAAGGATGTTCATAAGGTAATAGGAAGATACCAGGTATGCAAGAGAGCTAAGGGGAAAAGAGAGTCCTATGGAGAGTATATACCTTTCCCAACACCAATCCTACCTTAGGTCAACCTTAGCATGGACTTTGTCTTAGGATTTCCTTAGACATCTAAGGGAAAAAATTTAGTCATCATAGTAGTGGCCCGCTTCAGCAAAATGGCACACTTCATCCTACGCTATTGAACTAATAATGCTTTATATATTCTTAATCTATTTTTGCAAGAAGTAGTTTGACTACATGGCATGCCGATAACTATTGTTTTAGATCAAGACAAAATTTTTGAGCTATTTTTGGAAGACTATTTAGAGAAAACTTGGAACTAAACTTATGTTTAGCTTTAATAGCCACTCTCAGATTGATGGCCAGACTGAAGTGGTGAACAGGATGCTAGGCAATTTACTCAGAGCTATTGTGGAAAAGAACTTAAAGGACTGAGATTTATATCTACCAATTGTAAAGTTCACATATAATCGAACCATCTAAAGCACCACTAGAAAAACCCCATTTTAGGTTGTCTATGACCTCAACCCCACTATCCTCCTAGATTTGATTAATACCCTCATAGCTACTAAAGAAAGTCAATCCGAAGTTAACTAAGCCCAAGAGTTGCAAGAGCTACACTAGAGTATGATTAGGAAGGTCGCTATGTTCAATTAGAGACAATAAGAGATTGGTAGTTGAGGTTGCTAAACTGTTTCTTTCAAGTTAGGAGACTTAGTATGGATTCACCTCAACTAAGAACAATTTCTACACCTAAGATAGAACAAGTTATTACCATGAGCTAATGGTCTATTCAAGATTCTATAGAAGATCAATGATAACACTTACCAGATCAAGTTGCCCAATTACTACGGTGTTTCCTTCACTTTTAATGTGTTTAATCTATTTCCTTACCAACTAGAAGAAGAAGATTCCACAAGTGCCCTAGAAGAATAGGAACTGGAGACCACTTCAGATTTGAGGTCAAATCTTCCCAACCCTTGGGCGGATGATAGGAATCAAACCTCCAAACTAATCATGCGTAATCGAGCCAAGGACTCTAAGGACTTACGAGGAGAATAATGGCTTGTAGCCCCATTCAAGATATGTATTCTGATTCCAACCTCCATGATTTAGTATACTATTGATTTGAATACCAAATTCTTTTTGTACACCAACATTGTCTTTGAAGATGCCGAGTAGATGTGCCAACCTGTTGAATAGTCATACCATAATCCTAACAACATTTAAGCATACCAACCTCAACTGTCCGAAGTCCAGCTCTTGAACCAACTAAGATCCGTCACCAGTTCGAGGTGAATATTCAGTAGTGATTGATCTACCGAGGGCCGACTTGATCCAGATCAAGTTAGCTTTGACTACATTTCCTCTCTTCCTTCATTTCAGCCGAGTTGTACTATATTCCAAAGCGACCAACGACCAGCCACCATACGACATGTATCTTCTAGCACGACATTCTAGAAGGATTCGTTACTTTTCTGTACAAAATATTCTTTATCTCTTTTGTCCCTTTTAGTATGTCTTATGTATCCTATTTGTAAATTACCCTTTTTGTCTTTTCTCGTATGTAAAGTAACCCTAGTAAGATAAGTATATAAACCTTCACTTAATGTACACAAACAATCATCTTCATTATCAAAATTTATACAAGTTTCCCTTCGAGCAACCTTAGTGTTCTCATTATCTTTCAACTCTTATCTATTCCCTTTAGCAAAGATTAGTAGTAAGTGACCCTATAGTTTGGATTGGTATGTCATATCTAGTAGATTATAGGCCAAGTATAATCGATTGATGTGTTATATCCAGTTGGTAATTACCTGGACTTTTGGTAACTTTCTTGTTTTCTTTTAGTTCATTAATGTTATGATGCCTCTCGGTGTGTACGACCTTAGAGATGCATCATTTTGTCTTCATATTGGTTCTCATTTCTTGCTAGCTATAGTTTCAAAGCTTTTTTTTCTTAGCAAAAATTAAAAAAAATTTTAGAAAAAACAAAGTAAAAAAGAGATGTTTCTAACAAGTAAGAGTTCCTTAAAGGGTTTCTAGAGATTGCTTTTAAATAGATCACCTAACCTAAAGCCTAAAATGATTTGCTCTAAGTCTGAAGTTCTAATCAAATCAAAGGCACCAAGAGACCATTAGATTTAGTGTTAGGAAAAAAGGAAAGCTCAGATAAAGAGTTTGAAAGGAATAACCCTTAATAATAATGGAGACAAACCCACCTCAATCTACTAGGAAAACCAAAGCCCAAATGTTAAAGCTAATCCTCTAAGGAAACTTAATTTGAGTATAATCCCTAAATTGTTAGAAAGCCTAAACCTAATCATCCTAAATATAAGACTTCCCACCTACTCTAAACCCTAATGAATACGAGGCTTGCCTACCCACTCTTACTTAAAAGGCCTAAATGGATCGAAGGCCCTTTCAGCTTACTCCAAACCCTCCAAACCTATTCTATTCGCTTAAAAAAAAAAAAAAAAAAGCAAAGCCCATATCTACTATTACTTAAAGTGGTTACACTTTCAAGGGCTAAAGAGAAGATAATGAGGCATTTCTTTAGAATATTCCTGGTCATTCACCATTATGGCATGAAGAGAATAGGCTAAACTAATCAAGTCCTCAAGAGGTTATTAGTCCTGAACTATCAGATTTGCTAAAGGTACGTATATGGCTAGTCTATCTCAATTGGGGGCATCTTAGTGCTAGGGCAAATAAGTAAACCAATTCAACTTGCATTATTGGACCAGACAAGGGCAATTAAGCAAAGTAAAGGCTTATCCCAATGAAACATCAAAATGAAGATCTAACAAGAAGGGGTATCCCATCAATTGAAAAGTTTAGGATGACAAAAGGCAAACCAAATCCCAAATAATAACCTTAAAACACATATGAGAGTTGAGTGATATCAATGTCAGGAATTCAAACTTGTTGCATAAGGGAGGTTTAACTTAAACTTAATCTATAGGTTGAAATGACAGTAGGCATTCTTTTTATTACCCTTAGCCTAAAATATTCTTTGTAAGCCTATTTGAGCCTTTTAAGGAAATATCCCTCAAAATTAACACTATCAAGAACTACTCTATTTTAGGGCAATTATGAGGTTAGGGTCATTAATTAAGAGAAAAGGATAAACTAATTTGCGCTTGACTTAGTTGTATCAATTCATGAGCAATCGTTGACATTGATAATTTATTCCATTTGAAAGGAAGAAAAGCCTCAAGTCAAGAAGTCATACATATTTTGAATTGTAATTCATTCAAGAAGAGAAAAGAAGTAAGTGCCTTCATTCCACTAGAAGCTTATAAAAGGGAGTCTATGAGAAAAAGAAGGAATTAAGTCAAAAGTGGAAATTAGTAATAAAAAACTCAAAGAGGATATAAAAAAAAAGGGAAAAAGAAGAAGAAAGGAAACAAAGAAAAAAGAGTAGAAGAGAGGAAAAAAGAAAAAAAAAAGAGAGACAAAAAGAAAATGGGGCATCGATGATTTATTCCCTATGCAAAAGAAAGCAATAAGAAGGAAAGATAAATAGGCCTAAAAGGAGCACCGGAAAGTGAATGAATCTCATGGAATCTTTCAAAACCCAAAGAAGTTCAAGAACATCAAGAATCAAGGCCAAAACTCAAATAGTACAACTTATAACTTAGAGCTTATGGGTTATCTCATATACAAGCTATGGGCCTTCCTACAACACTACCATCAAGAGGCTTTTCTAATTAAAGGATTGGATTATCTTAAGCTAAAGATTACTAATGAAACTAGGGAAGCCCTTTTTAGTTTTTCCTAAGGTTCTTAACTTACAAAATCGGGAGGAATGAAAACAAGGTCTTTCAAAATTGGCCTATACACATCATATCCTTTTCACTACAAGCCTATGACCAAAAGATTACACTAAAACTTTAAAAAAGACCTAACTTATTAACCAAGGCGTATCACTTACAAGATGAGCCATGATTTTTGGAATTTGATGTTATGAGGAAAATTTGAATCAAGAGAGTGAGGAAGCCCTTTTAAACTAAATAATTTGAGAAGTGGGATGCCTATTCTAAGGAAGCTTTGAAGATTTGAAGAATGAAATTGTTTTCCCAATTGCAACACATTACCATTTGCCTTCATGATGCTTGGAAGTCCAACAAGAGTGACATAAAAAAGTCACAAGAAGCATTTTTTAAGTAAGCCTATCATACCCCAAAGAAAGTAGTAAGATGCAATAGAACGGCGTACATCATTTAGAAGCTAAAGATCAACACTTGTGCTCCCTTAGAAGCTTCACCATAATGCATAAGGCTCTGTAAACATACTACTAGAGAAGGCTACATGCAGCGTTTATAGGCATAAGTAAGTGTGACTTAATAGTATGCTTACTTCATGTATATTGAGTCAATGTAACAAAGTCCATCTTTTTAAAGTATGTATATCAAGAAAAAGTATGTAGAACTAACTTTTAAAAAGAAAGTTATATCAAAAGGGTGCATGGCACTAACCAAATTAATTATAAGCAACTTAAGTCTTGTAATCTTCAAAATATTCATATTTCATCCTTGAGATGCCTTGCCAAACACACTCTCAAACTCAATAGCTACTAAGTAGTAAAGTATGTAAGGCATAGTAGGGCCTAGTGACACCCAATAAAAGCCCTACAAACTATTATAAGGGTGTAAACTACATCCAGTTTAGTAAAACCATCTCATATCACTCATAAGTAATGGCAAACAAGTTATTAGACATATGAATGCATAAATACGCATATGAGTACAACATTACATGTAGTCAATGGAAACTATAGGAAGATAAAGGTTTACGCCCACTTTAGACCTAGGGTTAAAGGTTAGTAGTTCATTAAGTATCCTGGCTAATCCAATTATCAAGTTATCTCTTAGCATGTATCCTTAGTTACTATGTATTCAATTAATTAATAAAACACCCCAAGAATAAATTCTCTAACTACATACACCTCCAAATACATGCATATTGACAACAACATAATGAATACTGCTCATTTAATTAGATAACCACCCTCTAGCCAATTTAGTTTGCAATTAAACAAGAGAATCATAACTCAAGACACTCTTTTATTATGTGTGTAATAGTTGGTGGAAATTATAAATACAACATACCATGCATGCTTAGTATAAATTTAACTTTCGATATGCTTATGTCAAGTTCTTTTAGGTGACCAATCGAATTTACAGACAATCAATTCTCTATGGTATATGCATTAATCATATAAAACTTTCACTATTAGTTATGTATCTTTGTCATCATATTAGCAGACAAACAAAGAAATACGTGTGCATACCATGAGCCTCATATACATCTCACTAATTATATTCCTTTTAATGCAACTATAGTACAATCACATAATAGAGTAATAATCATTGAGGCATTCACTCATCCATAAGTATTAGTCAAAATAATCCTCCGAATACTCCAAAGATTCTTCCACACCCGTATAGTGAAATCGATCAACAATAAAAACACATATATTAGTTGCTACGTTTGTAAGATTCCTGTAAGTCCCTAAAATTTTCGATTTAGCTTTTGAAATAGACTAGACTATGTTAGATAATTTAGGAGTTGATAAGGCTAATGAAAGTGAAAACCCTAAAAGAACTAATCAATCGCATATGAATTTTTTACACCCTAAATGTATGTAAACACTAAAGATTTCATTCAAAAGTGATAGAAACCCTCAAATGATAACCTTAAAGACATACAAGCATTAATTCATCATAATATATCCTAAAACCTTAATTGATAATATAACCTTCATACCTTGTCAAATCATTAGTGAAAGATTAGAGATGACTTCTAATCGTGCATATATATTTAGAATCCTTAAGTAATCATATAGAAACTAAGATAATGAATCATAGATTACATTTATCTCCTAAGTATATGATTAAGATAGTATTATATAAAGTTAGGGGTACAGTTGAAGCTTGGGCTAAATGTAGTGAACATTAACACCTTAATTAGTGCTTTTCATACTAATTATACTAAGTAGCTTACCAAATGATGTATATAGGCTATAAATACCTAAAGTAAGACCTTATCATCTATTTTTACTAATCAATCCAATACCTCATTTCCTTAATTTTTCTCTTAATTTCCCTTAATTACTACATTATATGTACAAAATAATATATGCTTAAGGAAAGTTGACCAAGTCAACACATGTTGATCAAGGTCAAAGGGTTGACTAAGTCAACAATTTGAAAAGTCAACAAAAGACACTAATGCATAAGAAAATATCTAACCATCTAATGATTTCTTTTCTTTTAGTTTTTCTCTTCCCTTCTCCTCCTTAATTGCCATCTACCCATTTTCCTTCTAGACCCCAACATTTTCTTCTTTCCATAATCAAAACAAAACAAAAAGAAACAAAGCAAACCCCACCTCCACTGCTATGACATCCCCTTCCCCTTTCACTTTCAAAAACTTTCCTCTTTGCCTCCATAATTCAAACACAAATTAAAGCATGTGATCGTGTTACTTTATATTACTCATTAGTTAGGTAATTAGGTAAATTAGATAAGTAGATATATGTTATGTATGATCTTGTAGAATGGGACATAAAGTTTCCATCTTTAAGTGTAGAAGAATAGGAATCATGATAAAGAGGAAAGGAATACATGTGTATATGCACTTAAGTATGTGTATGTAAGGATATACTAGAAGAATACAAGTATGGGGATCTTTGTACATGAGTATTTACTATGTACATAACCTAAACTAAGACAAATCCTAACTATACATACCTATACTATACTAAATACACACTTAAAAACACAAAAGAATGAAAATAGGAAGGTTTTCTTAAGAGGAAAATTAGGCATACGAAATTTGTAAAAAAATACATATATGACTGTATAGGTATATGAGTATGTATTTAAGTATAAATACGGTATAAGTATAAGTATATGTATAAGTATACTAGTATACATATAAGTATAGTAAAGGTATATGTACATAGTAGTTTAAGTGAAATGTACATAAGACATTTAGACATTACATAAGCATGAGGTAAGGCATATGTAATTAAATGATGAAGTAAGCAATGAGATAATTAAAAGATGACATATGCAAGTGATGACATAAGCGATAACATAAGCATAGGTTTATAAAATAAGAAATAAGAAGAGTGCATAACAATTAGGTACATAAATTAGTAAACCCTAATACACTTCCTAAATTGGATTACACTTAATTAAGTACATGAATTAGTAATGGCAAAGTAAAATTCTCTAAGTATAAGAATTTAAGGGTTAACTAAATCATTAAGTATAAACAAAGGATATAAATATAAGCAATAAGAATAATTAAGTATCCATAGTTAAAATTTCTATAAATTTAGTCTATATTGTAAATCATAGGTCTTAACGTCCAAAACAGACATCACCGTGTGAATTTACGTCCGAAAACAATGAAAAACGACTATAAATTCATAAATATAAAAAATAAAACGAAAAAGTTTCATATGATTAATAATGAAATCTAACCAGATAAAAGTTGATAGTAATTTAAGTAGAATTAGATAAATAGATATTTAGAATTACTAGTTAATTCAATTACTTACTAGCGTTATCATATCGTAATGATCAGGTGATCCCAAGGTGAGCGAGGATCTCCTGATCGATTACTACAATTAGGGCGAGTCGCTATGGCCGAGTGAGTATTTATCCTATGATTCCATGCTTGTATGTGATTGTAAATAGTGGACTTAAATATTATTGTTAATTGACTACTGTATGGGGTATGGGGAAATGCTTATGTATGTTGTTATGTGCTGAGTTTTGAACTTACCTTAAGTACAGATAATGCTATGTTTGTTGCATGGTAGTATAGAAAATGATTGTGTATATTATTGGATGGTCACAGAATAATTTAAACTTAATTATACTTGGCTTATAAAAAGAAACTGGTACATGCATTGCATAGACACAATTCCGGCTGTTACATTACATAGAGGTAAAGAGAGGCCATTCGGGGGTTGTTATTATTAATTTATTGGTTCTGTACGGTGCACTCGTACAAAATGACCTTACCTTGGCCCACAGGAACACTAGGCGTTGGAGGCGCCAACCGCCTGGCTAAGGGTTGAGTTTAGAGGCCTCCGTTTAGGGGTGAGTATAGACTGCGGGGGCCCACTCATGATTATATTAGAACTTGGTTTTTATGAAAATAAAAGAATTATTTGATTTGATTACGAAACATGGAGTTTCGTAGTAAAGTAAGTTCTAGTATAATACCTGGATCTGATTGATGCCGTGTATACTCCAACCTTGACTTCGAAGAACGTTAAATCTAAGTTACGTATATGGACTAATTAATTATACGTATTGTTTGTCATTCTATTTGATCATTCATTCATATATGTGAATATAATGTATTTATAACTTACTTGTGGTATGGCTGAGGGTTTTGCTCACTAACCTTAGGCTTACACCTCCTTAGACTTTTGTTGTAGGATAACTTGCTCGTAGAGGCTAGTCAGGGGATGCTACAGGTTAGCTTGGGGACTTGGGCAAGAGTGAGTTGTCCTTTGTACAGTATATGGTGTTTACCATGACTAGGCCGTCCTCAGTTCGTGACAATTCCTATTTTAGTTTCCTTTATAAATTATAATTATCTTATTATTTCACTTTCTTATATATGATGCAATTTAACCACTTTTATTGAATTACTTATTATATTGCGATCTTACTTGTATTTCCCAATTATGATACCTTAAAGGTGATTGTGAAATTCTATGTATTAGCTTCTTATTAATTGTTATAAATTTCCTATGCATTACTAAGGGTATCACCAATTATGAGGATTATGGCCACCTTAAATATTACATGTACAGTCTTGTAATAATTTCTTTTATTATATTAGACATAATTATTACTTTACTAGCCTAAATTGTAATGTACTTCTTAATATCTTAACTATATTGTCTTAATAGTAATTAGTGCCTTAATCATCCTATTAATGATTTTTACATATTTTAGATAATTTCATCATGAAAGTTCTTTATCACATCCTTAACTTTAATATCATCTTGAATTGTTCCTTAATTCAGAAACTAAAATCAATAATCCCTCATCCTCTGAGTTGGCTGAAACCCTAAGACATCTAAATCCCACTTCATATCATCTTGTTGTTATCTTTTAGTATAACACCCATCAAGACTTTGCATCTACATACTATCATAAGTAAATTAAGGTTCTTGTAGCATGAAAGTGTATATGAGCCTAAACCCTAAGTGGTGCCAACTACAAAGTCTAATAAGAAATAATTATTTCATTACAATCTTAATCAAACATGATATTTACCTACCTTTGACTATAATATTCTAAGATTAACATCATGTACTTAATGATTAGTATACTAAGTATATATATAAAGTATAAGTGGTAGAGTTTTTCTATACCATTTTGGGGTTATCTTTAAATTTTCTCAATGGTGTACTCCATTTGTCCTATCCTTTAAAGAGTGTCCAAAATTTACCAATTATGTATTACCTTATTGGAGCTTTTAGAACCAAGAATGGAAAACTTAAGTGGTGGATGGAGATAGGAAGTGATGATAAGAAGGAGAATGAACAAGGAACCACTTTGTGACAATGAAGTTTAATGCATGTAAAAGTGGAATGTTAGTTAAATATGGTTAATTTATGCAACAACCAATAAGTCAAAGCTTCTTTTGGAAGAGAAAATTGGCTTGGAAAGGAAGTTGAATGTAGTTGATATTTTCTTCACTTTACCAACAAGACTCAAATAGTATTGTTGACTTGGTCTTTCCCCTAATTCACCACGTACTCATGGCAAAGAAGGGGAAAAAGAAGATTGCCACTTGTTTTATTCTTCTTATTCTTTATCTTATTTTATCATTACTAAATAAACATGTATTTTGCAAAGTTCAATTCCCTATCCTGCTACTAATGTCACCGCACAAGGGTTGTAGTGGGACACCACTTTATATTTTATTACTTTGGCTTTTATTCTTTATTGCATACTTATTTAATATATGGTAAAATGTAATTATTCATCCCTTTATTATTTAATAAAGTGCCTTAAGTAATGTAAGATATTTGCACCATATATAAGAAGTGAGTCTAGATTAGTAATTGACCCTACTTATAATTCTATGAATAATTCTCCTATATTATCAACTTGAGAATTCTATACAATGCATTCAAAGTTCTTTAATATACTATTTTACAAGAAATCATTTTATAAAACCTATTTAGCTTGTTAGATAAAATTTAATATCCTAAACTTCCATAACCTTTCTCCTAAATTTCTGGGGGATTACAAAGCCCATCAAAAGGTCTGGAGGTATAAGAAGATCTTTCGAGTATTTGAAGAGAATGACCCAAGGGACTAGTTTGGCCTAGTTACACAATCTCTAAGCCTAAGACTTAAAAAGTAATTACAATGAGTGAATGATTAGAAAACAGCAAGGAAACTTACTATTTACCTGTAATTTTTGAAGCCCAATAGATTTTCTTACTTATCAGCAATAAAAGAAAATGTTTTCCAATAAGGCCTTAACCTAACTTTTTGCAAAAGGGATTTTTTAAAAAATAAAAAATAAAAAAAAACTCAAGAAAGGCTAAAAACCTAAGGGAAAACAGGATAAGTTATTTATTTATTTATTCTTAAAGAGGAACCATGTATAGAGAAAAGAAAATTTTCAAAAGATTGAGAAAGCAACCTCATTTGAGGTCCTTGCTTTTAGAAGAGTTTTCAAAGTCCCTTGAGTTCAAATCCAAGTTTACTTTTTAGCCTAGTACCTCCTTAAGATTTAAGTCTACTTTAGTTTTCCAAACTTATAAAAGTTACCCTTTTGAGAAATCTTGGACCGCCAATTCATCAAAGTGTTTTTGAGAAATCCAAGATTAGCAGCTCATTAGAGCATGGTTCAATCCTTTTGAAATCTAGGAATATCGGCTTAGTAAAGTGCTATCCACCTTTTGAAAATTTAGGATTGCTAGCTCAATACAACATTGTCCACATTTTTTAAAGAAATCCTAAATTGCCTACTCATAGGATACTATCCCTTTCAAAAGAAATCTCAAGTGGCTTATTCTTAGGGTATTGCTCCTCTCATAGAAAATCTCATATGACATAGAAATTTCATAGGGTGTTCACAAAAGAAGTAAATCCCATAGGGTGTTCTGCTAAAGAAGTAAGTCTTATAGGGTGTTCACATAAAGATGTAAATCTCATTTATCACCTTCTTAAGCCTAGAACTATCAGTTGGCTAGCACCCTCCTAAGCCTAGACTTATCAGTTGGTGGGCACCCTCCTAAGCTTAGACCTGTCAATTGGTGGGCACTCTCATAAGCCCAAACCCATTAGTTTGTGAGTACCCTCGTAAGCCCAGACCCATCAATAGTTAGGTACCCTCTTAAGTCCAAAACCATTAATTAGCTAGCACCCTCTTAAGTGTAGACCCTTAGTAGGCTATCACCTTGTTAAGCATAGATCTGTTAGTAAGCTAGCACCCTCGTAAGCCTAGACCCGTAAGTTGGTTAGTACCCTTATAAGCTTAGAATTGTTAGTAGGTTAGCATCTTCTTAATCCTAACCCTGTTAGTTGGCTAGTTCCTTCTTAAGCTTAATTTGATTAGTAGCTAGTGCCTTTTATGACCAAGCCCAATCTCGTTAGTAGTTGGCACCTTCATAATCAAGCCTGGTCTCTTCAGTAGTTGGCCCCTTTAGAATCAATCCTAATCCATCAAGTGCAAAAATAGGCAACACTTTTTGTCTTTGCGATAAAGTTTTCACCAAAGTTCTAAGCTTTACCACAAAAAGGAGTAGATATAAATACCCTATGTTTACCTATCCTAAGTTCGTCTTTATTCAAAAATTACAATTTTAGGAAATAGGCCAATAAATAAAACAATTCTAAAAAATGGGAAAATGGAAATTAAAAGAAATTTTTTTTAAAAAAGTAGAAAAAAAAAAGATTAAGAAAGAACCCCTAAAAATTGAATAAGAAGAAAACACCAAAAATTAGAAGACTTAAAAAATAAAAATAAACATTTGAACAATGACAAAATGTTATAACATAGTGGTCTAAAATAGCTTCGGGAGTCATAATAAGCATATACGGTTTGACTAAATCAGGAATTTTGAATAAAAAAGGTCATTTATTGAAAATCAGTTATTCTTACCTAGGTTTAGTTAATTGATTTTAGAGTATTTTAAAAGTATATATTCTTAGGAAACCATGGCCTCAAACTGCACTTCAATCGGAGTTAAAACTAGTATTTTATGGTATTTAAAATTTGTAACAAAACTCAAACATGGGAAAATATAAGGATCCTAATTTGGTCAAATTAGATCAATTTTAAAAACATTTTATTACACTTTACATCAAGTTGAAGAAAGGAATTTAATTTTCGAAGTTAGGAAATTAATCAAGTTTCATTTTAGGAGTTTTTCTTCTTTTAAAAAAGAAAAAGAAATGAATCTAAAATAGAAAATAGCTAAGAGAAGAAATGAAAAAGAAAAAAGAAATTGGAGTGACACATGTTGCCTAAAGGAGGTGACATGTCACATTGAGGAGGTGTCATGTATCACCCAAAATTTGGCAGCACGTGGCACCAATCATGGGTCGCAACTTGGCATTATTGTAGTGCCACATTGCCAATGACATAGGGCCACTCACAATGCACTACATGGCACATAAGGTCAATCTTTGACCCATCTTCATTTCTCCTCTTCCCCCTTGTGTTGATTAGAAGCTTTAGTATTCAAAAATGACAACTTTTGCCCTATTGCATTCGAGTATATTTTACCCGATTTCACGTACCTTTTTACTACAAAAAATTATGAAAAAATATGGAATGGAAAGATCACAAAGTGTATTACTTGGAAATGTCCAATATTTGAATTTTTATTGAAGGAAAGTGTACTAGAAAAGATAACAAAATTGGGTGACTTGTACATGTAATATATATGCACCCTTGTTGAATTGGTAAATTCGATCTTTTTTATACAAACTTATCATGAAATAAGATCATGGAATAGGTAATAAGATATTGTAGGATATTTTTGCTTCTTTAATTTCTAAGCAATCAATTAAAAACATGATAAAATAGAATAAATAAAAGAAAAATACCTATTTGTGCTTTTATTGCTAAAAATACATAAAAGAGATTCTTTTTTTCAAATAAGAATGTTTCTTGAGCCCTAATTCCAACTTCAGACGATAAGTAGGAACCCTTAGCATCCATTCCAACACGTACAAAAAATTAATAAGCCCTTACATTTAAAAAATTATCACTTTCTCTCTTTAAATCTCTACTACGCACACTACCCTTTCCCTCTACAATTTCTTACTCCCAAAGGCAAATTGAAGCAAAAAAAAAAAAAAAAATGGGAATTTTCCTTACCCTTCAAGGATCAAAACTCATCGATCAATTTCATTTAATTGTACTCCATATGAATTTAATTTTTTTATGAATTAAGGATACCCAATTCTTGGGTTTGCTCATGAAATTCTTTGTTTCTCAAGAAAATTGGGGATTTTGAGCCTAAGATTTCTAGAAATTGACAAAGAGCTTTCAAAGATCAACATGTTGGGAGTTGGGAACCATCACCATCTCAACAAGAACTGATCTAAAAGTGATCAAACTAGCCATCAGTTCACTAACATGTGAAACAAGTTTCTTTTTCAGTATTTGTTATTATTTAAATTTCTTATTTGCCTCAAATTTAATCCATGATTCATGAATAAATTGTTTATGTGATTTGTATAATAATGTACCTTATTGTAAAATTAATTTATTAAATTAGATGTAGTTTATGTAACCTACATAATAATATATAATATAACAATATGTTTTAAGCTATAACATGCTTATTTTCTTAACTTTATAAGATATTGTAAATTATACTTTATAATGTAGAATTTTAATATGATGAAAATATGTTTGTGACATATAATATGTATATTAAATAATTATATAACTTTTGATGTGTGACTCATGAATGTGACAACAAGTATAAAATTAATGTTTTGATAAACTTTATAATTACTAGTGTAATATAGTTTTCAATTTGTAAATTAATAATGTAATGTGAAAAATGATAATAATAAATATTTTTATAACATAATAAATAATTGGTAAAATTTTAATTATTGAATGGAATTTGTACATGTACTATGAATTATATAATGTTGATGCGTTGTGGCATATTGTAGTTTTATTGATTGAAATGGATAATTGTATAATATGACATGGTGATAAAACTATAATATATGCTCATAATTTGTAATCTTATATAGTCTATTCAAGTGATAATATGATGTATTTACATGTTGACAATTTGTAATATTGATAATGTACCTAACACTTGTAATTAAATTAAAATAAAGGATGCGAATGTGTATATAATTTATTGATCACTTATATGTTTGTAATATAATAACCATGCTTATATATGTATAATTTTATAGTAATATATGATTTTATGTGATTATTAATGTCCTTGTAGCATATGGTGATTGTATTTTTATGGTTTATTCATGTTGTCTATTATTAAGGGAATGTTTTCAAAATTATAAGGGGTCTTTTCTTTATAAAAATATTTTCTCACACTTAGAAAAGTGATTTTCATAAATAAAAATTATAACCAAATTGTTTTCAAAATTAGGAATCCTTAGAATTTCTTTTTAAAGATGGACAAAAATTGTTTCTTTTTACAAATTGATTTACATGTAATAACTTAAAGTGGAATATTTTATAAATAAAATTAACCAACCCACTAAAGTTTTCATAAAATATTTTAAAAACTACATAAACACTTTAGGTGGCCCTAAAAAATATAAAAAAGCTATTTTTCCCACATTCTTAATATAAAACCCTTTTTGTATTTTGAAAAAGCCCTTGATAGATTAAAGGCCCAATTCTTTAATTGATGGACTTTTTTTTTTTTTTTTTTATGGTAACCACAAAGGTTTTAATAGGTTAGCCCCAAAATCCATGATATTTGGTTTCCATTTTCCAAAACCCATTTTTTAGAAAAACCTATGAACGAATAGTCAAAATTAAAACTTATCTACCTATGAGCTTTAATTTCACCATTTTCTTGACATAGTTAGGTGGTAACTTTGTTTTTAGAAAATACATTGTTTTAAATTCAAACCTTTTCCTAATCTGGTCGAAAGACTTATATTAGAACCGGTTAGGTATGCTATAAGCTTGATTAGGAAAAAGGGAAACCGAATTTTCAACTCAATACTACTCTATGATAAGCTCTAATGATAACTTAAGCTCCTAGGCATATCATGTTTATTTTCGTAGTATTCGAGCTTGATGTTGTGACCAAGGGTAATGTGGTTGTATTATAGTGTAGAGGTATTGTTGCAATTATTGTTAGTTATTATAAGTGTTCTATTTACTAGGCTTTTACATTAAAAAACAAATCAAAGTGTTATAGTGCACGATTCGAACATTGTGTAGTAATATTGTAGGTAATGTCTTGTAAGGAGACCTTGCTGTCATTGTAGAGTTGCAATGTTTAAGGGATGTTGAATCTAAGTATGCAAGGGTAAATAGGAGATGTTGAGTGTAATGTACCTAGATGTGGTTGTCTTGAACAACAAACTCTATAGACTATAGAGGAACAGATACGAAACCTAATTACCATTGTGGCCAATTTAGCTATTTCAGTTCAAAGATCTATAGATGCTTGACCTTATGAAAGGAATGTCAAGTATGGATAATGTGTATAAGATAGACGAAGAATATATGGAGTAGGAACTCGAGTTAATGATACCTTACTAGCTCGACCCTTTTCGTCTAAAGGATGAGCATGACAAAGACTTGAATTAGAAGAAGTTACCGAGGAAGATAACGAAGCGAGAGGAGAATGAGAGTGACTGGTTTAATGACATTGACAAACATCAAATTCGAGCTCTTGAGGGGATGGATAACATTAAAGTATAGATATCGAGTTTCCCTAGAAGAGGTAGTACTAATGCATATGTGGACTAAGAAGAGAAGATCGAAAAAATATTTGACTTTCATGTCTATGATGATGCTATATGGATTCTATTGGTTGCTTTGGAATTTTCTAGGTATGTAGTAATGTGGTGGAAGAAGGCATAGGTTACATGTCAGTAAGCTCGTTGAGAGAACAAGACTTGGAATGAAATGAATGGGTCTTGAGAAATAGATCTATTTTCGAGCACTATGAGAAGACACTTTTCGACATCTCCAACAACTTAAGCATAGTGGCCAAATTGTAGATGAGTATGATTGAGAGTTTAAACTATTGATGATTTAGTGTGATGTTGAAGAGCCTAAATCAAAGACTATTGCTAAATTCCTATCTAGACTATAACACGAGATAGAAAACATTGTGAAGGTGTAGGCAATTAGTACCTTAGATGAAGTGATCCACGTTGCTTAGAGAGTTAAGAGACTGAAATGTAGTCACTCAGCTAAGCTTCCATTGGTTAACCTATTGTATTGAGCTGACTTCGTTCTAACCGACCTCATTACAGTTCCAAGATAGATTGACGTAATCCGACCCCTAGCTAACTTGATGATGGCAAAGGTAAGGTAAAATTGAGGAGCCAAAAGTCAAGAAGGATTTAAGCTAGAGCTCAGGATGAAAGACAAGCTAAATTAAGTGCTTTTAAGAGGCTTGGTTTTAAGTATGTGGCTAACTAATGTCTGAACCGAGGTGTGATGACCATTAAAGGTGAAGAGCTACAATTTGAGGTAAAGAGTGCTAACGAGGGAGAAAAGGAAGTGAATGTTGGGCATACACTAAACAAATTCCAAGAAGATCTTAAAGCCCTAATTCAACCTGAATTTGAGGAGTACTATATGGTCGTCAAAGGGGTTCTCATACCAATGTTATCGACGAGAGTGAGTAAAGGGAGAACCTATTCCATACTAATTACCGAGTGAATGGCAACCTGTGTGCCCTGATCATTGATGGAGTAAGTTATACCAATGTAATAGCCTAAGGAGTAACGAATGCCTTGAAGTTACCAACCTATCCTTACCCTTGACCTTATAAGATATACTAGCTAAATGAGAAAGGTGGACTCTAAGTCACCGAGTAGGTTAAAGTGCCAATCACTAAAGGGGAAATCAAGGTGATGTATGACATCTTACCTAAGTACACATTGCACATAATTCTTGGCCGACCTTGGTTATTTGATATAAGGGTGCTCCATGATGAGTACCGAAATACTTATTTGTTTCAAGAGGACAACAAGAAGGTTATATTGACCCCTATGAGTCTAAGAGAAGTTTAGGAATCATATGCTAAGATCACCAAGTCTTTACAAAAGAAGTCCTTAGTAATTTCTTGAGAAAGATTTTCCCAAGCCATTAAATCTAAAGAGTGTGTGTTCTTGTTGGTTAGGAGAATACTTGAGCTAACAAAGGTCAGATCATTGCTAACCAATGTGCAGGTGCTCCTTCACAAGTATGTTGACTTGTTCTCTAATGAGCTACCCCATGGATTATAGCCTATTGGAAGCATTGATCATTACAATCACCTCTAACCTAGAACAGCTTTACTAAACCAATTTGCTTGTAGGTTCAATCTTGAGCAAGTCGACAAACTTAAGAAGTAAGTTGTAGAGTTGATTGACTAAGGATATGTAAGGCAAAGTATGAGTCCATGTGTCGTGCCAGTTGTTTTAGTACCAAAAAAGGATACATTAGGGCATATGTGTATTGATAGCTATTAACAACATCATTGTCAAGTACAAGTACCCCATACAATGACTGGATGAAATGTTGGACGAGCTATATAGTGTGTGAATCTTTTCAAAAGTTGATTTGGAAAGTGGCCATCACTAGATCCAAATGAGATTAGGTGATGAATGAAAGATAACTTTCAAGATGAAGGATGGCTTTTTTAAGTGGTAGGTTATGCCATTTGGACTTACAAATGCATCAAGTAGTTTTATAGGACTCATGAATCATATGTTAAAAATGTTGATTAGTAAATGCGTTGTTGCTTATTTTGATGATATTCTTGTATATAATGCCAACCTCCTATCTCATGTTAGGCACTTATAAGATGTATTTGACATTCTTTGAGTTGAACACTTGTTTGGCAATATGAAGAAATGTCTATTTTGCTAGAGGGAAGTTGTATTTCTAGGATAAGTTATGTCTAATGGGGATATTCAAGTAGATGATGAGAAGATTAAAGGTATTCTCAATTGGCTTATGCCTACCTATACTACCAATGTTGGGAGTTTCCATGATTTAGCCACATTCTACAGACAATTTATTTAGAACTTCAATTCAATAGCCACACCTCTAACCGAGCTGACCAAGAAGAACTCTGAGTTTAGATGGTCGAAAAAAGCTTAAAGGAGTTTTGAGAAGATAAAGTCTAAGTTGACTTCTACTCCTGTACTAGCATTGCCAAATTTTGATAAGGTCTTTAAATTAGAATGTGATGCTTTTAGAGTAAGTATTGATGCCATCCTCATGTAAGAATGTCAATCTATTGCATACTTTAGTGAAAAGTACTCAGTGGTGCTACTATGAACTATTGTGCATATGACAGAGTTTTACACTCTTATCCAAGCTCTTCAAAACTAGTAGCATTGCTTACTACCTTTAGAATTCATCATTTATATGAATAATGAGTCCCTTTAGTATTTGAGAGGTTAGCAAAGGCTCTCCTAACTTCATGTGAAGTGGGTAGAATCTCTTAAAACATTTTCCAACATAATAAAGTACAAGAAGGGAAGTACTAATAGTGTTGCTAATGCTTTATCATGTCGGCATACACTTATCATAGCCTTATAAGCTTTGATACTTGGCTTTAGCACCTTTGACGACTAGTATAAGAAGGATCCTTACTTCAGACCTATAGTGGTCAAGTGTAGCTATGGCGGTATTATAGATGGGTTCCATTTGAACCAAGGATTTTTTATGAAGGGAGGATGAGTGTGCATGTCAAACAATTTGTCACGAGAACTGTTATTTTGGGGAGCTCATGTTGGAGGCTTAGTTGGTCGCTTTGGAGAATAGAGGACACACAAACTATTAAAAGAACATTTCTATTGGTGAAGGATGATGAAGGACATTCACAAAATCTTAAAAAGGTGTGAAGTATGCTAGCAAGCAAAAGGTTGGAGGGAGCCTTATGGGGATACATACCTTTAATCGTACCTAAATGACCTTAGATTGACCTAAGCATAGATTTCATGCTTAAGATGCCATGAACAGCTTAGAAACATGACTCTATCATGGTGGTAGTTGATCAATTTAGTAAGATGAGTCACTTCATCCCCTACAATAAAAATGACAATGGTTTATCTATTCTTAGCCTCTTTTTGTAGGAAATAATACGGCTTTACAGAGTTCTAAAAAGCTTCATATCAGATCAAGACATAAGGTTTATGAGTTTCATTTAGCGGACCTTGTAGAAGAAGCTTGGCACTAAGTTGATGTTTAGTACATCCCGCCACCCCTAAACAGGTAGCCAGATAGAGGTTGTGAACATGACAATTGGAAGTTTACTTTGAGCTATTGTTTGGAAGAATCTACGTGATTGGAATTTGTGTTTACCTATCATTGAATTTGCTTATAATCATTTCTACCCATAACTCAACTAGAAGATCACCTTTTGAGGTTGTATATGGGCTTAACCCACACTTGCCCCCAAAGATGATCTCTAATCTAGCTTCAAAAGGAGAAATTAGTCTGAAGTAACAATGTGCTAAAGAGTTCCAGAGATTGCATAAGAAGGCCATTGAGCAATTAGCCATGACGTTAGCACAGCAGCAAGAGCAAAGCAATAGAGGTTAGAAGAATATTATGTACAATCCGGGAGATTGTGTTTGGGTGTACCTCAACAAGGAGCAATTGCCAAGTAAGAGAATAAGAAAACTTTCTAATGCATCTCTAGGGTTATATATACGGAGAAGCACCACAACGAACAAATCAAAAAGGAAATAGAAGAGAAAATAGCAAAATCCAGGTAACTGTCGAATGGATATGACTCACCACTTAATTCTACTTAGCCTACAATTCACTAAATATGATACACCGGTCCAAATTGAAGGTTCACTGCCACTACTCCTTGTTAAAGGGAATAGATAAAAGTTAAGAGATAACGAGAACACTAAAGTTGCTCAAATGATTAATTTTTGTATATTAACTGGATTTTATGCATATAAAGAAAGTGGGAGTTTATATACCCGTTCATTAGGGTTGCTTTACATGTATGAAAAGACAAAAGGAGTATTCTACACTAGGTTACATAAGACATACTAAAAGAGATAAATGAGACAAAGAATATACAATACGAAAAAGAAAGAATCAGCTTAGCAAAAGGTTAACCATCTTGAAGTTAGATACCAATAGGTTAGGTCGATAGCTCAGTTCGGCTAGTTTTAGGCTTTCTTCTAGATTAGGACTTTGTTGTTGGGCAGGAGCGTGTTGGACATACGTAAGGATTTGAGAGACAGGTTGACAGGTGGCCAGATTAGGATAGGAGTCCCCATCTCAGCTATGGCTTAAACAAGTATTTTCTGTATGAGCCCTTAAAATCCTCTAGCTCAGCTTCTTATGATTGGTTTAGGGGGTTCATTCCTATCATCTATTTGGGGTTCAAAAAGATTTGTCCTCAAATCTGAAGCTATTTCTGCTAGTTCTTCTAGGGCACTTGTAGGGTCTTATGTTGGTTGATGCGGAATCAAATCGGATATATTGAAGGTGGAGGAGACACCATAGTCATCAGGTAACTTGATCTAGTAGGTGTTGCGGTTGATTTTCTTCAAGACTTTGAATGGACCATCAACTTGAGGAGATAGTTTGCTCTATCTTAAGTTTGGGAATCATTCTCAATTGAGATGTATCCATACTAAGTCTCTTGGCTAGAAAGAAATAGTTCGATGGCTTTGGTTGCCAATCTCTTGTTGTCTTTTAGTGAACTTGGTGATCTTCCTCGTGATAGACTAGTGTCGCTCATGTAATTCTTGGGTTCGGTCCACTTTAGATTGAATTTCTTTAGTAGCTATTGAGGTATCGATCATATCTAGGGGAATTGTAGAGTTAAGGCCATAGACGACCTTGAATGGGGTCTTCTTAATAGTGCTATGGATGGTCTGGTTGTATGTGAACTCCATAAATGATAAGCATAGATCCCAATCCCTCAAGTTCTTTCCTACAACAGCTTTGAGCAAATTGCCTAGTGTCTTGTTTACCACTTTAATTTGGCCATCAGTTTGAGGGCGGCTACTAGAGTTGAATACAAGTTTGGTTCTAAGTCTTCTCCAAAGGGTCTTCCAAAAATAGCTCAAGAATTTTGCATCTTAATCTGAGACTATAGTTTTTGGTACTTTGTATAGTCGGACAATCTCCTACAAAAACATATCAGCGATATATAAAGCATCATTAGTTAGATGGCATGGAATGAAGTGTGCCATCTTATTGAAGTGGTCTACTACAAGAAAGATAGAATCTTTTCCTCTAGATGTTCAGGGCAACCTTAGGACAAAGTCCATGCTGAGGTTGGCCTATGGTAAGGTAGGCATTGGTAGAGGCATGTACTCTCCATGGAGTTCTCTCTTCCCCTTAGCATGCTTATACGCTTACATACTTCACAATGACCGACTGCCTTATGGACATCTTTGGCCAAACCTGGCTAGTAAAAATTCTCCTTTAATAGATTGGCTATCTTGACCTCCCCGAAGTAGCTTGAAAGTCTACTACTGTGAGCTTCCTGGACCAACAACTCATGTGTAAAGTAGCTTGGAATGCATAGCCTACGGTCCTTGAATAGATAGCCATCCTTAAGATAATATCCCTTAACAAAAATTCCATGCCAAAATGAGGGTCATGAGCATACTACTCGGTAATGAGTGAAAATCTCAATAATTTAGTTTACAAAATGGTTAACAAGGTCTACCATCATGACAGAGTGTCGGCAACCACATTTGTACTTCCTCTCTTATGTAAGATGACGTATGAGCAATCCTCCATGATTTCTAACCACTTGGCTTTCCTCTTCAAGAGCTTGTTTTGACTCCTCAGATACTTCAACAATTTGTGGTCAGTGTAAGTAACAAACTCTCATAGTAGCAAGTAGTGTTACCAAACGGTAAGGGCTCGATAAATAGAGTACAACTCTTTCTTGTACATAGAATAGTTTAGGGCAGGACTATTAAGCTTCTTACAATGGTAAGCGATAGGTCGTCACTCTTACATTAAGATAACACCAATTCCAATTCTCGATGCATCACAATCTAATTCGAAGGGTTGGTCAAAATTAGGCAATGATAGGATAGGTGCCAAGGTGAGTTTTTCCTTGATTTCTTTGAAGCTCTATTCAACTTGATCAATGGGGCAGCTATTGTACTGAAGTCCTTAATAAATCACCTATAGAAAGAAGCAAGACCATGGAAACTTCAGACTTTAGTGACATTCTTTAGTGTCGGCTATTCTAGAACAGCTTAGATCTTCTCCTCATCTACTAGGATTCCTTCCCCTAACACTATAAATCCTAGAAAAAACACCTCACTCTAGTAGAACGTACACTTCTTCATATTCCCATACAACTTTTCAACTCGCAAAAGGTTAAAAACTTCATAAAGATGTTGAACATGGTTATTCAGGTCAGCATTGTATATTAATATGTAATGAAAGTACATGACCACACATCTTCTTAGTAGGGGGTACATTACATGGCTCATTAATCTTATGAAAGTGCTTAGTGCATTTGTAAGTTTGAATGGCATAACCAACCATTCGTAAAGTCCATGCCTAGTCTTAAAGGCAGTCTTCCATTCATCGCTTGACCTTATGTAGATTTAGTGGTAGCTACTTTGCAAATCATTCTTTGAAAATATCTTTGCACCATGAAGCTCATCCAACATATCATTAAGCCTCGGTATTGGGTATCTATACTTGACAGTGATTCGATTGATCGCTCAGTTATCGATGCACATATGCCATGAACTATCCTTCTTTAGAACAAGCAAAGCTAGTACAATACAAAGGCTTATGCTCTCCTTCACATATCGTCGCTTAATGAGTTCATCCACCTACTTTTTCAACTCAATTGCTTGCTTAAGGTTCATCCTATATGTAGGTCGATTAGGTAGGGTGGTGCTTGGCTGTAGATCAATACTGTACTCTATGCCTCAGACTAGTGGCAATTCCCTAGGTAGTTCTTTCAAAAATAGGTCGGAAAACTCATTTAACAAACATCAGATTTCTTTCGAGACTTCCTGTAATTCCTTCATTTCCATCAATCGTCTAACTAACAAGAACATCGGTTCATTAGTCTTCTCAATAGATCGGAGCTCCCTATAGCTCATCACAAGGGCCTTTTTCTTGCTAGCTTGGGTAAGTTGATTATGTGTTTCATTTACTTGGGATGAGGTTAGGGGTTACAACACTATCGTCCTTTCATCCTTAACAAAGGAATAGGTGTTCTTATACCCATTATGCATAACATGTCAGTTGAACAACCAAGGTCGTCTAAATAGCAAATGTGAAGCTCCTATGGGGACGATATCACACACTACTTCGTCCTTGTATACATTTTTATCACTGAACGGCACAGTCACTTGTTTAGTCATGTGCAAAGCACCCTTATCATGAAGCCAATGCAGCTTGTAAGGTCGGGGATGCCTTGAAGTTAGCAGTCTTAACCTCTACACAAATGATTGTGCAACCACATTAGTACAACTTCCTCCATCTACTATGATTGTGCATAATTGGCCTTTGATGGTACACTTGGTATAGAACAAATTCTCTCACTAGTCCTCCTCAGGGTTCGATAAGGAACTTAAAACTCACCTCAATACTAGGGTCATTACTTCTCCCTAGTCAGCATAGACATAAGTCTCCTCTTCCTCTCCTACTCTGGGTTCTTTAACATTCATTTCTTCTTCGGGGTCTCTTTCGCTGATACTATCCACTACGTCTCCTCAAAGTATCATGATATGTCGGTTCGGACATTCAGTAGTCATGTGTCCAAAACTTAAGTGTTTAAAACACGTCAATAGAGATTGTTCTTAGACTGAGTCGTTGGAGCAAGCTTAGATATTGAGCCCACTAATATAAGCCTACATAATAATTATCTAAAAATACCTATCAACACTTGACCCCCACTCTCTTTAGTGACAAAGTTGGAAAAGAAAGTATTTAGGGAAGTTAATTTGGTAGGATTTTTGGAAAGGTTTGTAATCCTAACCTAAAGAGGCTAGAGTAGGCAAAGGCTTGAAGAGGCAAAAAAGTAGGAGTAATTGGAGTGCTCGAAGTGGCCAGGGCCTAAAGAGGTCGAAGTGCTTAAGGAGGCAAGATTGCTTGAAAAGGTGAAGACCCAACAAGGCTGATATGCCTGAAGAGACGAGGGCTTGAAGAGGCCAAAACGCCTAAAGAGGCAAGAGTTCTTGAAAAGGTAAAAGTGCCTAAGGAGGCAAAGGCCTAAAGAGGCTGAAGCACCTGAGGAGGCGAGAGCGCCTAAAGAGGTTATAGCCTAATGAGGCAATGAAAGCATGCAGGTCATCTAAGTCGGGCATGAGCTCTTCTATCAATTGGAGTGAGTAGTGAATGGTCCTAAGTGCGTGGTAGTTTCAATGTTACGTGCTTAACATGATTTTTTGGTAACTTTTGGTTATAGAGCTTAGTGATATGAGTTCAAGACTTAGAAAAGGGTTGACATCAAGGCTACTGCTTGACTTAAAGGGGGCTCATAGCTCAAGCATCCTATCCTCATGTCAACTAATTGCAAATTGAAGAAATTTAAGGTATTTATCTTGTCGTAAGCATTTTAGAGCTTAGATCAGGAGCTCGATCATATGCCATGCGAAGGCCATTATTTTATGTATGTGATAGCTAGCTCAACAAGTGTAAATTGTACATGGCGTGCATAGTTGCACACATGCTTTGGAACTTGACACTAGTCACTATACATATAAAATTCAAATACGATTGCTCTATTGTCTTCATCACGTAGTGTTCGAAGCATCCCATTGCACAACTACTCAGTTCGTGTTGGTTAAAGAGATTAGCAGGACTCAACTCAGCTCTGCCTTTATCAGCTTAGCATTTTGACTTACAATCCAGTACAGCTTCACTATCACTTTCATGCACCCGATTTAGTCATTTAGAACTCGGCATGATAATGCTTGGATATTTGAACAATTCAACTTCTAAGGCCAATTGTTGTTCCATTTGGAACTTGGTTTTATTTATTGCTCGGATTCATAAGTGCTAGTGCGGAGAGGTGGCTTTGATCAGCATCTTTTGGTCGGCTTTTGAAGCCGTTCAGGATCCTTGATGTGTTGCACAAGTCTGTTGAGAGGAGCTTCGACTAAACTTTAGCTCAGGATGTTGTGGACAGTTCGGCTCGGTGTGTGTTTGGGTCGGCATGTTAGCTTAGATTGCTCTAAATTGTAGCTTGGTTCGATAGTCAACAGCTCAATTCGGTAGTCAGCAGCTCGGTTTTGGAGCACTTGCTGTTACTTTAGAGCTTGCTTTCAAGTAGCTTGGCATTTCCTTGGCCTTCGTAGTACTCGGCCTGTAGGAAAATCGGCCTTTGCTTTGCCGAGATTGTGCTTGTACGGCATTCACTATCTCGGAGCGTGAGCAGACATTATGCCAAAGTGCTTGGCATGGATTCATATATCTGGAACTCAGCCTCAGCTAAATATACTCGGCTTAGTCTATTTCCTAAACTCAACACTCGGCAAGTTTTTCACGGCTTCTCGACACTCGGCATGGACGTAGAGCAGATTGGATCTTAGCCAACGGGGTCATGGAGTTTCTTGTTTAGCGAAGAGAACAACTCGACTAAAACGTCTAGAAAATTCGACACAACACCCGAACTTTCTTTATTTAATCGATAAAATAGCTCGGCAAATTGAAAATTGAACAACCCATAAAGTCCTTAGCACACAATCACTAGCTCGGATTTAGTTCAACAAGTGTGGTCTGTTCATCTTGGCAAGTTGTGAGTGCTGCTGAGTTTGGATTGTTGTGATTCTGCTTACTGAGAAATTTTCTTCGGTGCGCATGAAGATAGGATGAAATGGTGGGTCTGAGTAGTAACTCAATCAAGGAATAAGTCACGTCAGTTTCCTTGCAGGATTTGTTGGAGAAGTAGTTTGGTACTATAGATTTCAAGTGCGGATGCTATTGTTGCGCTGCTGTTGTTACAAACCACGAGCTAGTGCGAGATCCACTCCAACCATATCGAAAATCAAGGTTTATTTTAGTCGCAAGCCGGGACGTGATTGCCCCACTGTTAATTATGAACCTAAATTATTACCCATGAGAGTATCTTGAGAACTAAGTAATTAAAAGCAGGTTTTGCATTTGAAAGTAGAGCCCTGTATTTGCATGAATGTGCTCAGCTCGAAAAGATTGGCCAATGGAGTAAGCAGCCGTTAAAGAGCTTAGAGTGGCCGAATGTAAAATTAATTTGTACTTTTCCTCTTTTGGCCTCTCCTATACCAAAAGCAACTTAGAAACATCCTGAGCACCACAATAGAAAAAGGGGTAGAACGTCTCTCGGCAATTCATTGCAATAGCTCGGCCATTCATCAAATGGGAAGTGGAATGTTCGGACAAGTTCACGAGTGAAAGCCCAATACCAATTGATCAATCCAATTCATGATAGGCATTTGACTTGCCAAATAATTATGTGGATTGAAGGTATGTCACTGCAAATCAATCATACACAAGAGTTTGGCCATCATTAGTCCATATGTGCAACTTAATCGATGCGATATCAAACTTTGGCTTTTCCTCATCAATTTTCGAAAATAATCCGCATTCATTGGAAAGATAGCCTTGAACCTCATCGTGTTTATCCACATAGGCTTAGACTTTAAGCCAATTTTTGCAGCCCCATCAGTGGTTACCCAAGACAGTTGTCTTGAATTTTCATAGCACAAATAGGTTTTGAGGAGCATAAAAAGCAATTGCTCAAATAATCCACTAATCCTCACCAAATAACAAGAGCAATGGTTTTAAGCCAAGTGATGGATCAAGTTACGACAGTTACACTTTCGATGAAGGAAAACCGTTAAGCTTATCTTCTTCGAAACTTCCATAGTTTCTAAAAACAAATGTCGTATGATAGTTGTGTCTTAGAAAAATATGGCAACAATAGCAACTGTTCTTAGCTTCTAAGTATATATATATTTTTAAAATAAATGCCAAACATAATCATCGCATACAGAGACGTATAATCAAACTTATATATTCAAACATCCATGATCATAGGAATACAGCCAAGAGAAGTAATTGACAACTTGTTGATTTAAAACGAAAAACAAATGCCCAGAAATATACCAATAAACTAAAAGCGGATTTGCCCAAACTTAAAGAAAAAATGGAGAAACAAGACCACATCAAACTAGATGTAGGAGAGAACAACTCGCTAATCGATTTCCAACTAACATTGAGAACATTAGCAATCACTTACACGTTTCCCACAAATGGTACCAATTATTGATGGGTGATTCTCGTTTCAATACACGAACACTTGCAACAAAAGAAAATGTCTACAGGGGGTATCGGAGGGTGCTTCGGTGCGATCACTTTGGTGTGACTACTCTAATGCTTAAGTTAGTCCTCTTGTCATGTGAAGAGAAATGTCAAATAGTTAGGAAAAAATGAGAAAATAAAGGAGGTCCCTCTTACTTGGGGGTCTTGCTTAGTATTTATAGTAAGTCAATGGACATTGTTCCCGGACTGGATCGTTGAATTGGGCTTAGATATTGAGCCTACTAATATAAGCCTACATAATAATTATTCAAAAACATTTATCAACATTAACAGGTATGGAGTGTAATGATCTTTAATGTCACCGACTTAACACCTTATGTCCCTAAAGAAGAGTCTAACCCAAATTTGAAGGCAAATCTTCAATACCCCTAGGGAACTGATGGACTACCAACCTTAAGGCCAATCACCTGAGCTTGGCTCTAAGGTTTCTTAAGCTTGGTCAAACACATGCCTACCTCCTAACCTATTGAGAACAAGCTTCCATATTTAGACAATCTATGGCTTAACTCCTTGTACAAGTTTGAGTTACAAACATTGACTACCATGGTTGAACTCAATAATACTAAGGTTCTTATCCTTTATCCCTAGTTGCTAATCAAACTAGTTATAGCTGAAGATCACCTTGATGAAGCATAAGTTCTTCTATATCAACTTGTTTTCACCTCCAAATAGTTTCATTTTAGCCCTTCCTAAATCTAGAATGTAGATCCAACAGCAAGCGTCATCTTTCCAAACTTTTCTAGATATTGTACTATATTACCTTTGTCGTATTTTTCTTATTGACCCTTTTTAGCTTATATTAGGTCCCTTTAGTTCCATATTACCCTTTATGTAATTTTGTGGTTTTCTTTGTTGCCTTTGGGGATTTACTACAAATAATCCCAAATTCTTGTAGCCAAAATCAACATCAATATTATTAATGAATATTCTCTTCTTGTTGTTATGAGAAACCTTCTCCAAATTATACCTATACACTCTTATTTAATTTTATTGGTAGCTTAAAATTAGTGGTGAGTGGACCTTAGTCTTTATTTGTCAGTCATATTAGGTGGAGGCTAAATCATGTTGTGCTCTCTAGTGAGTCGTATCCATAGGACAGTTTCATAAAAGTATTGGAAATCAAACCCATAGATCTTTCTATGATACTTCGAAGGACCTATTTCTACTCTACGGTAAGCTCTAATGGTAACTTGAGCTCTTAGGCACATTAAACTATCTCGAGAATAGTGATGAATGGTCGGCCTATGATCCCATTATAAGGTGAGGCCAATACACTATTACAAAATGTATTTCTTTCTCCCCTATGTCCTCCTCATCTTTGATTTGCAAAGTTAGGGTAACAACTTCCTAAACTTTAATTGGTTGGTTGTTGAATGCATAAAAAATGTATTTATAGGATTATATCTTGTAGTTCTCTAGCTTTAGTTGGATTTCATTAAAGCATGGTTGAAAATAATATCAGTCAAACTCTCAATCAACCATGACCTTCCTTACTTTGAACTTGGCTACCCTGGTCATAATGACTAACACATCATCATGAAGGAACTGTACTCTTGCATATCCTTACCTAGAAAAAACAATCATATCATTTACCTTATGTCTTTTACCTTAGACATTAAGCACACGATCTCCTTGTAGATTTTCTAAGCTTGACATCCTTAGGGTACTACCTCCCCTTAGCCTTCTAAAAATCACATTTATTACTCCTCTTAGAGCTTAGATACCACTTCCATTATTATCCTGAGCGACGAACTCTTGATTATTAGCCCTATCATCATTGTTACAAGGTTGTTAATTCTTCTAAGTAAGACGTTATTGTAGACACCTCAATTTTTCCATTTTTATTTTAATATTTTATTGGGCTAGGTTAAGAAAAATAAATAAGCAATAAAAATAAATAATGAAAAAAAAAAAGAAAATTGAAAATAAAATAAAAAATAAAGTGTTAATTCGTATCGAGTTAAGTAAAGTTATTTAGAGTTGAATAAGATAATAGTATACATTCAATTTAATAAATTCTAAGTTATTAAATAATCAGACTTTATTAAAATATTTTTTAGCTCAGTCCAATATAAAGTAGATTTTTATCTAATTTATAACGAGCTAAATAGATTTAGAATTTACTTAATGGGTTAGTGTGTACTTTAGGCTTAGTCAAGATGGACTAAGTTAGGCCCAAAGATAAAATACCCAAATTAATATAAGGTTTCTAAAAACTAGATTGAATCTTCAATAAATTTAAATTAGGTATGATTGTATCATTGTATCATGGATTTTTTAAGATTGAATCTATATCCAAAAAGATTCAAAAGATTTAATTGTGTGGTTTATAAATAATAATTCGGCTATAAAATTTTTACACATTTTTCCAATACACTCCATTATGTTCTGATCACAAACACTGCACTTTGTTTCTCACATTCACCACATAATCACTCTACACATCTTACAAACACATGCTTGCCTACACACACTCCACAATACCTACTGCTCATTGATGCATGATAATTCAATCACCTATTAACCGAATACATACCGTCCCTTACACTCTCTCATGCTTGCACTTATGTCACCACACACTTAAACACTCACATATTGACATACATTGACAACTCAAAACATACACTCCCCCAATCACTTATATCGATCACTCATGTCCTGATCTCACACATACGTTCCTCGTACATCTCATGTCATATACATACATACACACTACTAAACATGATCACACATACCATACACCACACACGCTACACTTGATTGCTCACTCTCTCACGAGCACTCACACGATCACATACTGATACGATCTATGTTAACACACATGATCTACATCACCACACAAATGCCTCACTGTTGTACACGCATGATCAGATTTCATACACATGTTGACTAATACATGCATTATGGCAATCTACGTAGTATAGACGATCGTGACACGATCAACATAAAGATGTCGATCACATATAATTTGACTCGTTTAGGTAACAAAAAATTATTTTCTTTAATTATTTATTTGTTTTGGTTTTTTTTAGTTAGTTAATTAATTTATTTTACTAATTTGTTTTTTTTTTTACTACAGTTTTTTTATATACTTTTTTCTAATAATTGCCATATCATTTTGCAATTTTTTTTACATAATTTTCAATTTTTTGATAAATTTAGTTAAAATGCATTTTTTAACTAAAATTACATTTTTTAAAATATAGCATATTTTTCTCCAAAATCCATATCTTAAGAAAAGATACATATCTAAGATATTCATCTTAGTATATTTTACATGTAGGATTTAGGAAAAATAATTTTTATTGACACATAGTGATTTTTTGAAAAAAAATTTAAAAATCTTAACTGGAGTTTTTAAAAAGATTTAATTAGTTAGGTTTTCTTTTAAAATAAATTCGTGAAATTAGATCTTCTTATTTTTTTTAAATAATAAATTGTTCAATAAACGTAAATATGGTTTGATTTTCAAATTTTAAAAACGATCCACCCACTAAATCTTTTCTAGAAAAGAAAACACATTGATTTAATCCCGATTAGTAGGTACATAGGCATCTTTAGGACAACCATATAAAAATTTAAAATATACACTTTTTTTCTTTTTCTTGGAAATTCGTAATAAAAATCACAAAAAATTCATTTTAGTTATATTTTTACATATTTATATATATCTCAGTACTTTTAGAAAAATTATAAAAAATAAAGCCAATTAAATTTTTTTTTTGTATTTATATAGTGATTTAGTCATAATAGGTTATCTTCCAAACTTATTTTTTTCTGAGTTAATTTTTTAGCAATAATTTTTTAAAATATTTGCAAACTAGTAACTAAATTAGAATTTTCTCACTCTAAAATCCTAATTTCATTTTTTACTAGTTTAACTAGTTGACAACTCTAATTTTTTAAAAAATATTTTTCAAAACATTTTTTAAAGAAATATGATTTTCCTTAATTCAATGGTGAGTAATTTATATTAAGCGGCCTAGGTTTAATATAAGTTGAATTAAGGAAAACTAAAATAGAGCTCGATAGAAGTGGGCTAGCCTTATAAAAATAAAAATTAGTTAGTGGGTTTTTTTTCTTTTTTCTTTTTAATTTCTTTTTATCTATATGTTATAATATAGTTGTAGTAACTGATTTTTAGTGATGTAGGTCTTAAGAAAAAAAAAAAAAAAGGGCCCAAAGGGCTCGTACTGGGGATTTAAGGAGACTTTATTTAGAAATTATTTGTATGCTTAAATGTGGTCAGACTTGGGTCACCTTAGGAATTTTGGATAGGCCACCATTGTATAACATTCAGATCGCTAGGGTCTTTAGCCTCGCTTGGTGATGATAGGTGAGCCAACTCAAGCTTCGATGTAGCTCATTAAGTTTTTCTTTGAAAATCCTTAAAGCTAGAAAGATTGGGACCCATAGACCTTGCCCTCTTACATCATTTTTTTTTTAAAAGGGATAGTCATTTTTAAATTATAAGAAAAGTCTGATTAATCTATTGTCAGTTTGGTGTTCTTTTTCAAAAAGAGGGAAAATTAAAATATCAGTAACCCTTATATGTAAGTGTTCACAAGCTTCATTTTTTCAAATCTTATTTTGGATCCACTTATATATAAGGGTACTCTTTAACCTTGAGTTCATAATAATTCCTATAATTCATTAATTACTGGCCTTTATTGCATTACATGTGTATATAGCATATTCATTCTTTTTTTATACTTTGTTTTTTACTAATCCTTATTTCTTAATGAGTAAAAGGTTGCATAATTTGAAACCTTTGAAGAAGTTGGAAAATTATTGATATCATATACAGCCTTTTTGCAAATTTACTAGCATTGTTGTAAATAATTGCATCATTTCATGTTTTATGTAATATAGATATGGAAAGTCAGGATAGTGTCAATCCTGAGCCCATCCATGAGGTCTAGTTGGATAAGTACTCTTTCCCCAACACTATACTGAAAGATTGGTTGAATCGGCTTCCACTCACCAAACAACATTAAATTCGCAAGAAGATTGGATCAATCATATCTTTCATGCGAATCCAGCTTCACTAGCCTCAAATTGAAGCCCTTATCCATTATTGGGATCCAAAATCTGTAGCTTTTAAGTGCGGCCTACATGTGTTGATACTTACTTTAGAAGAATACTCTGAATTACTTAGTGCTTTGCCTCTTGAAGCAAACATAACTGTTCAAGATTTTAGAGTACAGCCCAAGAGGGCCTTCATGACTTTACTAAGAGTCAAAAAGGTAGCCTTAGCACCATTCTTATCTTTAGAAGGTAAGAAATGTCTCAACATCTTAAGACTAGTAGAATGGTTTTCAAGCCCAAATGCCTACTAGAAACATCATCATATCTATTGTAAGGGATATAAATCAAAGGCTGAGAAGAGGGTAAATGTCTTTATCGTAACAGTATTTAGGACAGTATTATTCCCCTTCAGGTATGGTCAAATCCATTATAAGGTAGTCGAGTTAGTAACACAATTTTTAGTTTGCAAATCCTATATACTGAAGTTATTAGTAGATTAATTCAGGACACTTACTCATTTAATGAAGTAGGGACATAGGTACTTCATGGCTAACCCTACAATCCTTATCATGTGGTTTCTCAGTCACACATAAGGATATGGAGGGAATCTTCTTAGAGCATCTTTAATCAAACATATGAATTTGATTGGCAATTTTGCCCGTCACCTTAAGGTACCAAAAGAAGCTCAGTTTAAAAGATGGGTATCAATCATAAGCAAGATGCAACCAATAGATATTATGTGGACAGTTAGGTGGAGTAACTACACTCGAGCTATCTTAGCGTGCATCGATTACGCATGGGTCCCTATCATTGGCATTATTGGCTATATGGGATATTTCCCAACTTGTGTCACCGGACAGTTGGGTCTACTTCAAGAGATAACATACAAGGATTCCTTAAAAGATTTTACATTAAATGATCAAGATCCTTGTTTACCCACCACTACTTTGATTCAACGACTAATAGAACCTGTAAAGTTATGGGAACGGAGGGAAATCAAGAAAGTAGTCAGTGCAGGAACATTGAGGGGTAAAGTCGGAGAATACTAAGCTACTAAATAGTTTATTTATGATCAATTGAAGAAGACTAGAAAGATACAGTATGAAGCTCTAAATGTATTCAAACGTGAGCCAAAGCTAGAATGTCTTTCGCTTATTGAGTAGGCCTACTAAGACACCATATAAGCTAAAGTTGAAGTCCAATTCCAGGAATGCAAAAGAATCATTAAAGAATTAAAAATGGAGAATGGGAAGTTGCTAGAAGAAAATTAGTTCTTAAGGAGTAAGTTTCGAGAAAGATATGTTACAATCCAAAGACTTATGAGAGAAGTTGATGAAGCTTATCCTAGCTAGATCCATTGACTTTTATAGGTATAGGATTTGATTTTTTTTTTTTTTTGTTAAAAAGGCTAGTTTAGAGTTCTTTTTCTTTTTTAGTCTATTGTATAGGTTTGATTTTATGATTATTAATAAATTTGTAGCTTCATGAAAATCCTTATTGATTGAATAGTCTTTTACTCATTTTTTTAAGTTGCCTTTTAAACAAAAAGAAAATGAAATAAAAAGTGACAAAATAACCAAAAAAACAACAAAAGAAAAGAAAAAGAAAAATAACAAAAATTTTAATTCACAAAAATGTCTAAAACTCGGGTCTTTGTAGGATTTTAAAGATAGTGCCTAAGCAAGTAGACTCAGTTAAAAGCCCAATATTCACTCATTCCAAAGTAAGAATATAAACTTATGGTAGTGGAAACATTAGTCAAATCAAGCCTAACCTAAGAGTCATAACCTTAGAAGAAAACATGAATAAGATGGTCAAACAAATTTAGGCTCTCACTTGGGCTATTGGAATTCTTAATGATCGGCAAGCATCTTAAGTCAACCCCAATCAGAATGCATAGGCGACCCCTCCCCCTAAATTGGAAGATGCAGAATCGATCCCCAATACTTGGACATGGAGGAAGGAGATTAAGGAAAAACACTGAGAGATGGAAAGGAAGTTTATGTAGAAGTTGATTGAGAAGATGGAAACCCTGGAAATGGTTAATGGGCTTAAGCAGATGGGAATGATTAATCTATCAATGTATGAAAATGATGATTTCCTAAAAAAGGTTAAAATTCTAGGCTATACATCAGGAAGATGGGAAAATACATGAAGTATGATAAGGTGATGGTCCAAACCTTTCAGGATAGCTTAACCGAGTATGCCTTAACTTGGTATGCCCAACTAAACTTGAATGAGATCGATACATGGGATAAGTTAGCCCAAGCTTTCTACAACCAATACAAGTTCAATATCAAGGTAGCACCATTCTTGTAAGATTTGAATAATTTGTGAAAGAAGGCCAACGAAAGTTTTAAGGAGTATGCTTAGAGATGGAGGGGCATGGCAGCTAGGATGACTCTACCCTTAATAGAAAATGATCTGACCTTTACCTTTATCATTACTCTTGGAAACCCATACTACCAACATTTGGTACATCACCTCACCTCTAAATTTGTAGAGATTAAGGGCTTAGGATGTTGAATTGAGGAAGCTATCGCTATTGGAAGGCTTCTTAATCCTAAAGTAGCTAAAAAGAAGATGCCTCCCATGGGATTTTTCAAAAAAAGCCAAAGAAGCTACTATAAGCATTGTCAATATGGCAACTTTATCAAATCTACAACCTTGGTAGCCATGACAAGAGGATCTAATTCCCTATTGAATCCAAATTAGAATAACCACCCATAAAGGAGATATTTTACTCAATTCCCATTCTTTTAAGCTAAGTTCTTACATAACTAAGGAAGGAGAATCTCTTGATGTTTAAAATACTAAAGGAAGGAGAAAGATCGAGAGACTTCAACCTAGAACTCCTTTGTAATTATCATTTGTGGTAGGTGGGGCATTCTATGAACTAATGCTAGAGACTCAAACATAAGATCTAGGATCTTATTGATGCTAAGTTGGTTTAATTGGACGTCATTTAGACTCCTGCTCCCAATGTGGGTAATAATCCTCTATTGGATCATGGATGATCAATCAACATGATCATTGCTGAATTGTCTAAAGCAAAAATTGATCTAGATAGTCTCCCCATCACTATTGAAGAAGTAGCTTGGAACCTAAGGAAGGCTAGATACCTACAAAATATGAAGCTCAAAGATAATGTCATGCCTCGAATAAGAGGAGTCATAACAATTTCGTCGTGTAAACTAACTTAAGATAGAAGCTAACCTCATAGCTGTTATCTTACATAGAGTTAACACAAGGCGTGTACAGCTCAACTAGCTTAAAACGTATATTCTGATACTTATTAATAACCAAACTTCTGGTAGAGCTTTACAAAATACCAGTTCTATACAACCTTTTGTCTCATAACACAACATTATTTATATAAACATTTCACTTCCAAAGTTAAAGTGTATAATTAGAGTTTATATAAAAAAAAAAACCACAGGTTTTACAGACTATTAAGTTAGGAAACTAGTGGGCATCCTAGGGAATTCCCAATTAGTCTCCTCAAAATTCAAAAGAAAAGATAAAAGAACGGTCAAAAGCTTAGGTTCAGCTGATTCTTTGTCCCTCACTTTGCTAATCAATTGCTCACTAACCTAAGGTTAGTGGTATGGAAACATCCTAGTCCTTACTTAATACCTACAAAAGAGTCTATGGGAATGTAAGCATAATTAGCTCAGTAAATAGAACAGAGTCAAAAGAGTACTAGACAATCACAAGCAAGGTTATTAATTATGATGAAATGCAATGCAATCAATCAAATAAAATATCGCACAATGTTATTTGGTCCATTGTGAGGTTAGATAAATTGCATCCTCTCCAACCTGGATTGAGGAGTTTTATCGTAACTTAAATCAGACCAAACTTGGGCGTATACAATGGAGTATACCCTCTTTCCATGATTGCTTTGAACCACGGCCCCTACCCTTACCACGACCTCTTTGCCTGTCACTTAGTTCGATTAAGGATGGAGAAAGAACTATTTCAACTATCCTCATTGAAGAAAGTCGGTATTTGGCCCGATACCCTAATCATTTTCCCTAATAGGTGTTATGTATGTTCGGTTTCATTTTAGTCGAATAAACGTTAATGATTATAAAGGATAACTAAACAAGTTCATACAATTTAGAGACAATACGAACACGCATAATAGCACACTAAGGAGTTCAACTCCTGTCATAACTAAGTATCATTCATATGCATGGCATGCGCATAAATAACTAATTAGAAACACAACCAAAAGTACTCTTGAGTCTTCAAATACTTTAATACAGTATCTTAACAGGCGGTGAAGCTACAAATCCCAACTTACTTATTCAGACACTCATTATAACAGACTCGAGCTATCAATAGTTTGACCATTGGGAGATCCTATATACACATAAAACGCAAATTCAATTTTTGAAATAATTATGAAACCATTAGGGTTTGATCTAAAACGATTATATATATATATATATATATATATGTGAATACATTAACATAAGAATATATAGTTTTATTATTATTATATATCGAGTTAAGTTGTCAATTATCGATAATATACGTAATTTATATTATATATTACGTATTATATATCGTTTCGATCGTATCAAAATGTATTTTTAATTAATTAAATTACGTTTTAATTCCGATAAGATTACCATAATACGTACATTCTAGAATAATATAAAATTATAAGTTATATTACCTAAGATTATTTGATTTAAATAAAATTAGTGTCATTGGGTTTGTATAAACCTAACAACACGTGTTATGAGTCTTGTTTTTAGAGATAACTTTTAACAAGTAGTTTATGTTTTAAATACAATTATATGTATCTAAATAAATATCAACGTATTATATGTATTTCAGGTTCTTAAATTATATTTTACCAAATTTGTCAATATAATTCTATAATATAAATACTATTTAACCTTAACATACAAATAACGTATCTTGGTTAGTAAAATATCATTAATTATAATAAAAATATCCTTTTCATCTAATCTGATCAATATACTTATACAAAGCATTTATTCAACTATTTATATCACTTTAATTTATTATTACTAAAAATACATTTCGATTTGTAATTTAAGCCATTTTACTACGTAAATTTGTAATAAATAGTTTGGTTCACCAAATAATTCCTCAAAAATTTCTATAGACTCCTAAAAATATGGGGAACTCAGTTATTACTTGTTTTCAAGTTTTCGACTTATCATCTATATATTCGTATTTATGATTTTACCCTTAAATTATCATAAATTACTCAATTATAATCCTTTTTACACCAAATTAATTTCAATCTAACCTAACATTGTTATTATTCACTAGAAATTAGTACATGTTCATTTCATCATTTAATTTCAAAATTTCCTATTTATTTTACAATTTCAACCTATTTTCGAGCTATTTTTAAGCCAAAAAATGCAATAAATATTAAAAGTGTTCAAATGAAAATTCAGGCTACATATCAATTACATATATATCATAGACATCCTATACCAAAAATTTAAGCTAGAAATAACATTATTGAATACTTTTATTCTACAATTCAAATTTCGGATGAATAGCAGTTTTCTTAAAAAAGTATACTAAATATTACAAATTTTTCACAAATAAAAATTTCACATGAAAACATGTTCAAAATAACCTAATTGCAATTTTTTTTCATAAATTTTTGGGTGGTTTAGGTATTTCTTACAAAATATTGAAAAACATGGTAGAGAATCGACATAGCTATTCTTAGATGCTACAATGGTCGATGGTGGTTGGGGCTATTTTGGATGGCCTGTACGATGAATGGATTGCCTAAGGATGGTTGGGTTTCACAGCAGATTCAGGGTAGGTTTGGGTTCTAACCTAGCACAAAATTTCCTCTATTTTCCTTAATTTCTATCTAATTTTTTCTATCTTCCATAAATTCCTTCTATATCTATTCTAGATTCTAACTTGCTAAACTGGAACAAGAAATCCATGTTTCACTATTTATAGAAGCCTCTTGCCACTTAGGAAATTTTTTTATTTATTTATTTTTCTTATAATTGTCCATTAATGCTAGTAGGAGGTGGCTAATTCACCTCAATTCCCCTTTTGAGCCATCATGCAAATTTTAGTTGATGCTACCATGGTCATTTCTAGAGCTAAACTAAATTTCTTTCTTAGTTTTAGATGAGTTTGGCAATTATTTTAGTATTTTAGGTATAGTTTATTAATATTTAGTTATTTAGTAATATATGAGTATATATCCCATATATATATATCATGAGTAATATATAACTATACTCATATAATCAAGTTTCTAACATATCTTTATTTTTAGAATATGTTATCTTAATTATTTGAATGAATTCAACACATTATATATATAATTACGTAAATTAGGGTTAATTGACGGGTATAATTATTATTTATACCGAGTATACTTATAATAATACGAGTATATTCATATAGTAAATCATACTATATTATTTCATCTTATAGCTTAATTAACTTATTTTTAAGTTCCCATCACATTCCAAGCTCGATTTTAGGAGTTCCAAGTATTTTAGTACTATACTAAATAATCCTACTTCTAAGGGAAAAATTGAAATTTCGGGTCATTAATTTCAAAATCTAACTTCACTATGTCACTTCATCTAACTTTTCTATCTTAATTGTAAAGTTTAGGCTCAATTGGATCACTTTTCTAAAGGCCTTAAATCTAAACTCGATTGTCTAAAACACAATTTTAGGGGGTTATATTTCTACCCCCCTTAATAAAGTTTTGTCCTCAAAACTTCGAATCTAAACACAATAACTTCTTATCTATTGATATAACTTATGATATACCTTGTTCTTTAAAGTGTGCTAGGTAACAATTCTCCATCGTTAACTTCAATTCCCAAGTTAGCTCTATCGTTGGTCCGCTACCCTACTGAACTTTTATATATTCCACTTCTCGATTTCTTAACTTTTGAAATCAATTTTCCAAAATCATGATTAGCCTTTCGTAAATGGTATAGTCTTCTTGTAAGTCCACTCGTTTTAATTCCATAATAGTATCTGGATTCTTTATGAATTTTCATAACATTGACATATGGAATATGTCGTGATATCTAACTAAACTTGGGGTAAAGCAATTTGGTATGCAACATTTTCAATTCTTTCTAAAATTTCAAAAGGTCCAATATATCGGGGACTTAACTTTCCTATCGTACCGAAACACTTAAATCCCTCAAATGGACTTATCTTTATATATACATGATCTCTTATAGCAAATTCTATAGGTTTTCTTTTCATATCAGCCCAACTTTTGTATCGGTCCTGTACTACTTTCATCCTTGCCGTATTATCTTAACTTTATCATTCATCTGTCTAATCATGTCAAGTCCTATCATTGCATATTCATCATTTTCCCAATACAGTGGTGATTAACATTTTTTTCTATATAAAGCTTCATTCAGTGCCATTTGAATCGTTGCTTGATTACTATTGTTATAAGCAAATTCCACTAATGGCAAATATTGATCCCAGTGGCCATTGAAGTCTAAAATACAACCTCTTAACATATCTTCAAGTGTTTGAATAACTCCTTTTGACTATCCATCAGTCTATACATGATAGGCTGTCTTAAACTATAGTTTAGTTCCTAAAGATTGATGTAAGCTTTCCTAGAATTTCGATACAAATCAGCTATCTCTATCTAATATAATGCTTATTGGTACACCATGTAGTCTAACAATCTTTCTAATATACAGTCATGCCAACTTTTCCATTAAATCACTAGTTTGATAGGGAAAGAAGTGAGCACACTTCATTAATCTGTCTACGACAACCCAAATTGAATCGTGACCTGATCAAGTCCTCAAGAGTCCTATTACAAAATCCATTGTAATATGATCCTACTTCCATTGAGGTATTTCTAATGGTTGCAGTAAACTACTGGGTCTTTGATGTTTTGCTTTCACTTGTTGGCATGTATTACACCTAGCTACATATTATGCTACATCCTTTTTCATGCCTTTCCACCAAAATAACGACTTCAAATTGTGGTACATCTTATTCCTACCAAGATGCAATTTATAACCCGTATTATGTGCTTCAGTCATTATTTCATTCCTCAACTTTGAATCACCTAGCATATAGATTCTATTCTTATATCTTAACACACTTTCAGCATCAATTTTAAAGTTATGTACTTCACTTGTATTCAACTTTTCCTTGATTTCCTTTAATCCTTGATCCTCATCTTATTGAAACTTAATTCTTTCGATTAGGGTTGGTTGCACTGCTAAATTTATCAATTGTGCCTCAATTTCATGCCATCTGAACTCAATTTCTAACTTTTCAAATTCTTTGATCAATTCACGTTGAGTAATGAGTAATGAGGCTACTTGTTCATAATTCTTATGACTCAATGCATCTGCTACAACATTGGCTTTACTAAGATGATAATTGATGATCAAATCATAATTTTTTATTAGTTCCAACCAACCTCTTTGTCTTAAGTTCAACTCTTTCTAAGTAAAGAAATATTTCAAAATTTTTATGATCTATGCATATCTCACAATATTGCCCATATAAGTAATGTTTCTTGATCTTCAAAGCAAACACTATAGCCACTAATTCTAAATCATGAGTCAGATAGTTCCTTTCATGAAGCCTTAGTTGTCTAGATGCATATGCTACCACTTTCCTATCTTACATCAATACACATCCAGTCCTCTTTTGGAAGCATCACTATATATATAATAAGATTTACGTGGATATAGTAAAATAAGCATTAGTGCAAAAATCAAATGATCTTTCAATTCCTAGAAACTTCATTCGCATTCATCACTCTATTCAAATTTAACATCTTTCTGCGTCAGTCGAGTTATAGGCTTGAAAATTTTAGAAAAATCTTTTATAAATTGCCTATAATATCCTACCATTCCAAGGAAACTTCTAATCTCTATTATAGTAGTAGGTTGTTTCCATTTAGCTATTGCTTTGACCTTTGTAGGATCGATTGAAATTCCTTTACCTGACACAATGTGTCCCAAAAATGATATCTTATCTAGCCAAAATCCACACTTACCTAACTTAGCATACAGTTGATAGTCTCTTAACTTTTACAAGGCTAAATGTGGATGGTTGACATGATCTTCCTTAGTCTTGAAATAAATTAAAATATCATCAATAAATACCACAACAAATTTATCCAAGTAAGGTTGATAGATTTGTTTCATCAAATCCATAAATACAGTCGATGCATTTGTTAATCCAAAAGGCATTACTAGAAAACTCGGAGTGCCCATATCTAGTTCAAAAAGCTTTCTTTAGTATATCTTCCAACTTAATTCGTAACTGATGATATCCATATCTTAAATCAATTCATGAAAATACAGTGGCACCATGTAGTTGATCAAATAAGTCATCAATCCTAGGTAGTGGGTATTTATTCTTAATAGTCACCTTATTTATTTCCTGATAACCGATACACAACCTCATGGTTCCATCCTTCTTTTTCACGAATAACACTAGTGCTCCTCAAGGAAATACACTAGGTTATACAAACCCCTTATCTAATAGCTCCTAAAGTTACTTCTTTAACTCTTGATGTTCTATTGGCGACATTCAAAATGGAGCTTTTGATATTGGTTCAATTCTTGGTACCAATTCTATAGAAAAATCTAACTCTCACCGTGGTGCTAATCTAGGTAATTCTTCTAGAAAGATATTAGAAAATTCACTCACCACTAGTATTTCTTATACTTTTGGGGTTTCCTTGTCTTCCTCAATAGCAAATATCCAACAGAATTGCAATTCTTTAGTAATTCATTCACTACCTCACTTACTTCTATAACTAATAATCTTAGACTTCGCTCACTCGTTTTTCCTTAAAATATGACCTTACCCTCATCTAAGATTATGTTCTTATTTTAGCAATCAAGTTTGGCTCTTTGTTTAGATAACCAATTTATTCTCATAATAACAACATATCCCTGGATTGGTAATACTATGAGTTTTATCAGGAATTCTTATCCTTGGATTTTCAATTGTTCATTATCTAATATTTCCTATGTTAACACTTGTTCTCCTATAGGAGTTCTTATTCTATATGTAGATTCAACTTTACTAGTCTTAATTCCATTTCCTAAGACAAACTATTGACTACAAAATGAATGTGATGCACTAGTGTCAAACAATGCATAAGCAACTCATCCATTCATAGGTACATTTCCTAAAACAATTACTATTACTATAATTATCTACTTCTTAAGTACTACACTTAAGTCACTTATTTTCACAATTCTTAACACTACCTACACATATATAAATGTACAACTAACTCATTGATAAAGAAAACAAGAAGTTAGTTTTACGTACCTATTACCAAGCATTGGTCAATTCCATCAACCTCCATTTCATCATCTGAGCCATCATGAAAGTATTCCTCCATTCATTCGTCAAAATCCTTAGTATCTTCTTATGTTCCCCCAATTGCAAACACCCATGCTGGGATAGCAATTGTCTCTATTCCTCCATATTTCTTTTATCCAGCTTACCCACAATACCTAGAGGAGTGTCATTTCATTCTACACCTATAACACTTTATTGCTCTCATCTTTGGACACTCCTTTAACATGTGATTTAGATCACTACATAGAAAACACTTGCCTCTTAACTGAGTGCATTGCCTGGGGAAATGTTGAGCTCTATATTTCTAACATTTCACATTTCCTACCTCATCAGAGAAATTAAATCTAGTCCTATTTGAAGTAAGGCCACTAGTTACAGTAACTAGTTTCTTTTCTCTTTAGTTCAAATTATTATTTGCACCTGAAAATGTTCTCTTGAAAATAGGAATTTATTGATTAACTCTCTTCACTTTCTTACTCCATTCATTTTATATGGCCAGTCAATTATTCTCTAGTTTACGTACCTTATTTATGATCTGATGATAAGTGGTGAATCCATAATCCATTAACTTGCATCGCATTATAGCATCAAATCCATTAAGAAAAAGATCCTTCTTTAGCACCTGATTATCCCTGTATGACTTAGGCACATAATGAAATAGCCTATTAAACTCATTCTCATATTATGCTACACTCATAGGCCCTTTCTTTATTTCCATTAATTATTGGGTCATTTGATTTTACACACTGATAAGGAAATATTAGCTTTTGAATGCTTCCCGAAATACTTGCCATGTAATAAGGCCTAATATTGTTCTTGCTGTCAAGTCTCACCAGACTCATACTCCTATCTTTAGCAAGAAAGTGCCATAAGAGACTTTGATTTTCAGGAATCCTATATGCCTTAAAACTATGATCAATTTGAGCTAACCAATCATTAGCTAAAGTAGGCTTGCCCATTTTACCTTTAAAATACCAATTTGATTTTATAAACTTAGGAAGTCGACTTGTCTCTTGGGGTCGGATTGCTCCAGGTTCAGCCTCAATTAGCTTTTGTTTCATCACATTTCCACCTATGATCAAGTGTTAGATTAAAGCTCCTTGCTATTGGATCATAGTATTCATATTAGCCAACATTTGTTCAAAATGAGTTGGGTCCATCACATTCAGAGCAAGTGGTTGTATATCATTTCTAGGTGGTTCTGGTGGATTAGGAGGGTTAAGAGGTGGTACTTCTCTTTTAGGTTGGTTATTCTCGTTTCCTTTTCTATTTGCTTCCTTTGCTATATTCAGATTCATAATTCACTAATTGTCAATCCTGTACTCACAATATGTGTACCTGATGTTAATATCTGACTTAAACAATTCATGTCCACATATAGATAAATTATTCTCTACATTAGCAATATACAACTATAGATTTCTTCATTGAGGATCCCAAACAACGTAAAACCTATATGTCATAAGCTCATCGCATTTCACCTATAACATTTATATCATATCCATGATAATATTTCAAACAAATACTAACCTATAAGAACATATACTTTACAATAGTCATGAGATAATCGAAACTTTACATTTGAAAGATCACATTATTTTATTTATAAAATCTAATTATCTATGTACATCATTTACATGCTTAGTAGTCACAACGTCCGAAAGTACATTAGTTATATTCAAAAAGTCAAAAGAAAAAAAATCAAAATTGCTAGGGGAACTTACATACATCAAATGACTAGGTTAGGTGATACTAAAAGCCCTAGACTTTTCTTCTTACCACCTTCTTACTTTCAGTTACTTCCACTATCTGGAGTTGTCACATCTTTTGGGGGAAACCAATCTCCCATCCCAATCTCATTAGACCTTAAGGTAACTTCTACCACTATAGGAGTATCTAGTATGACCACTACTTTGTGCACCTCACTACCACTATCTGATGCTTCATCTTCTAGTTCAGCCTCCTCTTCTTCCGGATCTTCCTTAGGATCATCATTATTATCATTATTCACTCCTACATTTGGTTATGCTTCTTAAGGTGGATTCTTAGGTGGCATTATAGGGGGTTTAGGATCATAAGGCTATAGTGGTACTTCTATACCCTCAGTTTCATCTAGCGAATATCTGGGAAACTAGTCAACTACACTAGGGGGATAATTTCTAGGAATATATGGAACATTTAGAGATATCTAATCAAAACCTAGCAAATAATCTTTACCTACCTTCATTAAAGTTGGAAAATACGGCATTGGGATGCTTATAGCATTTTCTCGAAAGTACTTCTTCTCATAGCCAACTATAGCAATATACTCATTATATGTAAGTCCTAACTCATTCCTCATTATCCTCCAATTGTCTTGCATACTAAAGGATAATCTACACTTATAGTTCTCGATAATCTCATCTATAGTATAAAACATCTTCTAGTTAGCCATTTCTAATAATAGATTTTGCATTTGAATCCTAACTCAATAGGAGTCACATCCCCTTCCCATTCAAAATTCCACCATCCATGTAACAAACCACTCCTACAATCTGAAATAACAAGTTAAAGTTAGTTTGTAACCATGTTTTACACATAAATATAAGTTATATATACATCTTATGAATCTAAATCTTTTGCATTCATTATCAACCCCACTCTTAGTGATCCTATTGTTTATCATTTTACTTAGACGCTTCAATGCTTGATTCTTTTAGAACCATGTTCTAATACTAACTTAGAACTATCACACCTCAAATAGGAAATGTCATAACAATCCCATTGTATAAACTAACCTAAGATAGAAGATGACCTTACAATTGTTATCATATATACTGTTCACACAAGGCGTACATAACTCAAGCAACTTGAAACATCCGTTTTGATACCTATTAATAACCAAACCTGTAGTAGAGCTTTACAAAATACCTATTCTATATAACCCTTTGTCTCATAATACAACAGTATTTATACAAACATTTCACCTCCAAAGTTAAAGTATATAATCAGAGTTTATAAAAAAAAAAACTACAGGTTTTGCAGACTATTTACAATATGTTAGGAAACTAGTGGGCATCCTAGGGAATTCCTAATTAGTCCCCTCAAAATTCAAAAGAAAAGACAAAAGAAAGGTTAAAAGCCCATGTTTAGTTGATTCTTTATCCCTTACTTTCATAATCAACAGCTCACTAACCTAGGGTTAGCGGTATCGGAACATCTTGGTCCTCACTTAGTACCTACAAAAGAGTCTATGGGAATATAAGCACAACTAGCTTAGTAAGTAGGACAGAGTTAAAAGAGTACTAAATAATCACAAGCAAGGTTATTAATTATGATGAAATGCAATGCAATTAATCAAATGAAATATCGCATAATATTATCCGATCCATTGTGAGGTTAGAGATATTACATCTGCACCAACCCGGATTGAGGAGTTATATCGGGACTCAAATCAGACCAAACCTAGGCTTGTGTAATGGAGAACATCCTCTTCCCGTGACTGCCTTCGAACCATGGCCCCTACCCTTATCGTGATATCTTCACCTGTCACTTAGTTCGACTAAGGATGGAGAAATGACCATTTCAACTATCCTTATCGAAGAAAGTCGGTATTTGGCTCGATACCCTAATCGTTTTCCCTAATGGGTGTTATGCATGTCTGGTTTCATTTTAGTCAAATAAATGTTATTGATTATCAGGGATAACTAAACAAGTTCATACAGTTCAGAGACAATGCAAACATGCAAATAGCATACTAAAGAGTTTAACTCTTGTTACAACTAGGTATCATTCACACCCATGGCATGCACATAAATAACTAATTACAAACATAGCCAGAAGTACTCTTGAGTCTTTAAATACTTTAATATAGTATCCCAACAAGCGGTGGAGCTACAAATCTTAACTTACTTGTTCAAAGGCTCACTACGGTAGACTTGAGCTATTAACAGTTTGACCATTGGAAGATCCTATATACACATAAAACCTAACTTCAGTTTTTATAATAATTACAAAAACATTATGGTTTGATCTAAGATGATTATATATATACATATGAATATATTAACATAATAATATATAGTTTTATTATTATTATATATATATATCGAGTCAAGTCATTAATTATTGATAATATAAGAAATTTATAATATTACGTATTATATATCATTTCGATCGTATTATAACATATTTTTAATTAATTAAATCACGTTTTAATTTTGATAAGGTTACCATAATATATACATTCTAGAATAATATAGAATTATAGGTTATATTACCTAAGATTGTCTGATTTTAATAAAATTAGTATCGTTGGGTTTGTACAGACCTAACGATACGTGTTATGAGTCTTATTTTTAAAGATGACTTTTAACAAGTAGTTTGTGTTTTTAATACAATTATACTTATCTAAATAAATATCAACGTATTATATGTATTTTAGGTTGTTAAACTATATTTTACCTAATTTGTCAATATAATGCTACAATATAAATATTATTTAACTCTAATACACATATAACGTATCCCAATCAGTAAAATATCATGAATTACATTAAAAATATCCTTTTTATCTAATCTGATCAGTATACTCACACATAGCATTTATTCAACTATTTATTTCATTTTAACTTATTATTAATAAAAACACATCCCGATTTATAATTTAAGTCATTTTAATACGTAAATTCAAAATAAATAGTTTGGATCACTAAATAATTCCTAGATAATTTCTATAGACTCCTAAAAATATGGGAAACTCAGTTATTACTTAGTTTCAAGTTTTCGACTTATCGCCTATATATTCGTATTTACGGTTTTACCCTTAAATTATCATAAATTACTTAATTATGATCCTTTTTACGCCAATTTAATTTCAATCTGACCCAACATTGTTACTATTCATTAGAGATTAGTGCATGTCCACTTCATCATTTAATTTCATAATTTCCCATTTATTTCCCAATTTCAGCCTATTTTTAGGCTAAAAAATGCAATAAATATTAAAAATATTCAAATCAAAATTTGAGTTACATAGCAATTACATATATATCATATACATCTTACACAAAAATTTTAAGCTACAAACAACATCATTTAGTACATTTATTTTATAATTGAAATTTCGGATGGATAATAGTTTTTATAAGCAAGCGTACTAAATATTACAAATTTTTCAAAAATAAAAATATCATACAAAAGCATGTTCAAAATAACCTAACTAAAATTTTTTTCATAAATTTCTGGGTGGTTTAGGTCCTTTTTACAAATTATTGAAAAAATAGGATAGAGAATTGACTTAGCTATTCTTGGATGCTATGGTGGCCGGCAATGGTTGAAGGTATGTCGAACGTCCTGCATAGTGGGAGGACTGCCTAGGGACGGTTGGGTTTCATAGCAGATTCAGGTTAGGTTTGGGTTCTAGCCTAGTACAAGATTTCCTCTATTTTTCTTAATTTCTTTCTAATTTTTTCTATCTTCTATAAATTCCTTCTATATTTATTCTAGATTCTAACTTGCTAAACCGGAACAAGAAATCCATGTTTCACTATTTATAAAAGCCTCTTGCAGCATAGGAATTTTTTTTCTTTTAATCCTCCATTAATGCTAGTAGGAGGTGGCTAATTCACCTCAATTCCCCTTTTGAGTCATCATGCAAATTCTACCTGATGCTGCTATGGTGATTTTTGGAGCTAAAGTAAATTTCTTTCTAAGTTTTGGATGAGTTTGGCAATTATTTTAGTATTTTAGGTATAGTTTATTAATATTCAGTTATTTATAATATACAAGTATATATCCCATATATATATCACGAGTAATATATAACTATACTCATATAATTAAGTTTCTAATATATCTTTATTTTTAGAATATGTTATCTTAATTATTTGAATGAATTCAACATATTATATATATATTTACGTAAATTAAGGTTAATTGACTCGTATAATTATTATTTATACTAGGTATACTCATAACAATGTGATTATATTCATATAGTAAATTATACTATATTATTTCATTCTATAGCTTAATTAACTTATCTTTAAGTTCCCATCACATTCCGAGCTCGATTTTAGGAGTTCCGAGTATTTTGGTGTTATACTAAATAATCCTACTTCTAGCGGCAAAATTGGGATTTTGAGTTATTATTTTCAAAATCTAACTTCACTATATCACTTCATATAACTTTAGGGGCTTATAGATAAAACATGATTTTAAGGGCTTATAGATAAAACACGAACTAAGCCAAAAATGTATCAATTGCTAAGGGATGGGAAGATAAAGAAAGCTGACATTATGGTTATGTTGGTTGCAAAATCGTGAAGGAGATGTACTTAGAAGGAGTTTAGAGAAAGGCATGAAGTCGGAGATCTAATAGTCGATACCCTTGAAGAGTCATTAGGAAAGTTTGAGTATCTAGTTGATTATTTTGGTTCACTTGCAGTATATGTTGATGAACCACCTACTGGATGGGGTTCCGAATTTCAAGATGAGGACAAGCTCATCGCAGAAGCCAAGAAGACAACAGAGATGGTTGGAATGATTGGAGATGGGCCTAAACCTTTGGTTTTTGAGTACTACGGGAAGATTGAGAAGGTTGAAGAATTGGGTAAGCTTAGAAAGATTACTTTTAATGTCCCAATAGCCTTAGAAAATTTCAAAGTAATCCCTCTAGATTACCAAACAGTGAATTAGACAATCAGGTCCTTATCACTTATGGTTGGTGAGCTTACTCACTTGGGATAAGTCTATGACTAGAATGAGGAAGCCAAGAGAAAGCCTACCATGGAGGAGGCTTTTCAAAGAATCTTTGAGGATACGAATGAGAAAAATTAGAATGTTACCAAGAAGATAGTAAAAGTTAGTGAATACAAGATTATGGATCAACTAGCTGAAGTACCTGCTTAGATCTCCTCGATGGGCTTACTATTGCCATCTAATACTCGTTAAGAAGCTTTAGTCAAAATTCTAAAAGATGTCAAAGTACCTGAAGGGATTTCCACCGAAAAGTTGGGATTGGTATTTAATTCAATGTTCGTGATGGATTAGATTCATCTTCACTGAATGAGTTAGGTGAAGAAGGGGATTGACACACAAAACCCTTTTGTCATAGTGGTTAAGTGTATAAGGAAAGTTGTTGCTCAAGTACTGATTGATAATGGTTCTTCACTAAATGTGTGTCTAATGGCAACACTAAGTTTGCTTGGAGTAGATTCCATTGAGATAAAGCCCAGCTTGATTTCAGTAAGGGTTTTTGATGGATTAAAGAGGGAGATACTTAGAGAAATTTCATTGTAGGTCGAGATTGGTCCATAGATATTCACTATTCCATTTGAAGTCTTAAATATACTACAAACCTTCAATCTTCTATTAGGAAGGTTGTAAATGCACTTAGCAAGGGCAATTCCATTTAGTCTACATTAGAAGGTGAAATTCATAGCTAATGAGTAATTGGTCACTATTCTTGGGGAGTAAGATCATGAGATTTATAAAGAGACAGCTATTCTATATATCATAAGTGAAGAATTACAAGAATTAGGATTATAGATTTTTTATGAGGTTAGCATGATTGAAGTATCAAGATAAGGGGCATGAGGTTGTTTAGAATAACCTAAGAAGCAAATTGGAATGTTTGAGCTCGGATATGAGCCCACTAAAGAAGAAATCCATGAAATGAAAGCCAAAACCAAGGGGAAGAGAAGAGATCGCCTGTACCATATTCATATGGATTTTTCCAAACATCCGTTAGATATTCCCGATACCAGCTTGTGTTCAAGATCCTGAAGTAGTTAGTTTATCTAAGGCATTTAGCTTAACAACGTAGCATCAGTCTAGATGAGGACAAAGATATTAGCGTCCCAGTTTCCATATGCAACTACTTTTCCATTCTTGTTAATAGGTCTCTTTAGAAAAGCAATATTAGATTAGTTAGGAGAATTCGAGTTCATAATTAGTCCGATTAGTTAGGCCTTATCTTTCAAACAATTTGAATTCATTCAGTTAAGCTAGTTCCTTTCTTTCTTTCAATTCTTCTTTGTAATTTTCTTGTTACCCTTTGCCTTTTCCTTATTCTTCAGATTCGATAAAAAAAGATGAACATAATGGATATCTCACACTTGTAAACGATGAAAGTACCAATATTACCTTCGACCCTACTAGGTTAGACATCGAAGATGATATTGAGACTCTAATCGAAATACAAGAGAGTTAGCGTTGATATGAACAGAATAGAGTGATCATTGATGAATCGATAGTTGTGATTAATTTGGGAATTAAAGAGAATCTGCAAAACTTAAAAATTGGCCAAAATCTAGTAGATGATCAGAAGCAAGAGTTATCAGATTTATTATCAGACTACCTGGATATATTCACCTAGTCCTATGAAGAAATGCTCAATTTAGATTCATTAATCGTTATTCATAAGTTATCGATAAGAGCTGATATTAAACCTAAAAGGAAAAAGTTTAGGCGGTTCAAGCCAAATATAATATTTAAAATAAAAGAAGAAGTAAACAAATTACTAGAAGTTAGGCTCATAGAAATGTTGGATTACCCTAAATGGGTAGCCAATGTGGTGCCAACATTGAAGAAAAATGGGAAAGTTAGGGTATATGTGGACTTCAATGATTTGAACTAGGTGATACCTAAGGATAATTTCCCCTTACCATACATTGACGTATTGGTTGACAACATGGTCGAAAATCATCTTTTCTCATTTATGGATGGTTTCTAAAGATATAATTATATCAAGATGGCAGAAGAAGATAAAATCAAAATGACCTTCATTACCACTTGGGGAACGTTTTGTTATCATATGATGCTTTACGGGTTAAAGAACACTAGGGCAACTTATTAGAAACCTATAGTTTCCTTTTTTCACTACATGTTGCATCAAGAAATTGAAGTTTATGTAGATGATATGATTGCCAAATCCAAGATAGAAGAGAATCATGTCAATGTTTTGCTAAAACTGTTTAAACGATTGAGAAAATTCCAATTGAAGCTAAATCCAAAATAGTGCACCTTTAGAGTAACCTTAGGTAAATTGTTGGGTTTTGTAGTTAATAGAAGAGGAATTGAAGTAGATCCAAAAAAAGTTATGACAATCGTAAATGTGCCTGCATCAAAGATTGTAAAGGAAGTTCAAGGACTGTTAGGGAGGTTAAATTACATTGCTTGGTTTGTATCACAACTAACTGATAAATACAAGCTGTTATTCAAACTTTTGAGGAAGAATGCAGCGATAGAATGGGATGAAGAATGTGAGTAAGCATTTGCTAAAATCAAGGAGTATCTAATGAATTCATTGATACACTAGTCACTCCTATACTAGGAAGGCCATTAATTCTCCAGTTAACGATCCTTCTTGAATTGATGGGGCATATGCTGGGGTAAAAAGACGAAATAGGTAGAAATGAGCACTCTATATATTACTTGAGCAAGAAATTCATAGAAAGTGAATAAAAATACTTAGAGGTGGAAAGAACATGTTGTAGCTTAGTATGGGTGATGCATAGGCTTAAGTAATACAGTCTCTATTACTTAGTGGAGTGTTCACAAAACATAACCCATTGAGATATTTAGTAGAAAAGTTAGCATTAATTGAGAGAATATCGAAGCGGCAAATGTTGCTCTCTGAGTTTAATATCAAGTATGTAAGTTAGAGTTTAGTCAAAGGGTAGGCAATGGTTGATCAATTAGCAAAATACCTACTAGTAGATGTAGATGATGGTTCGGAAGCTCAATTTGCCAATGAAAATGTAATGGTAATGAATGAATTAAGTGGTGAAAAACTGGAATGGAGAATGTATTTGGATGGAGCAACTAATGTGTTTGAATGTAGGATAGGAGTAGTGTTGGTATCACTTGAGGGTGATCATTTCCTTATAGTAGCTAGGTTAGCATTTTTGATGAACTACTGACTAATGGTCCCATTACTCGCGTACGGGTCTAAGGACTCTAATCCCTTACCCGGCAAATTCTCCCCCGGTAACTTACTGTAATGAGAAAGTTTATGCTGAAAGAATGTGGCTGAAGTCTTTGATCTCCCCTAATTGTCATACGTTGATCTGTACACTCGGTAGTGATGATGCTAACCATTCCTTTATCAAGGACCCTATACCAAGTAATCCGACCAACCACTGTCGAGAAGTTCCTACCGAGTGACGAGAGACTCACTTAAAAGGTCGAATAGTTTTCTCTTGGCATACCACCATCCTTCTCATCCTGACCCCTTTATTGCTGCAACATTTTGACCCCTCTCACCTGTTGTACTCAAAAAATATTCGTATGGGACCAATGTTACACTACTACCTATCTACCTCATCTAACATTGTACTAACTTTTCCATTTTTGGTCTTTTGTCCTCTTTACCCTTTTTGGTATGCACTAGGAATCTCCTTTTTTGTATATACTTTCTTGTAATTTCATTATTGGTAATGCTGCCTTAAGGACTTACAATAAATAGTCCTTTTCTTTTGTAAGCTGAAAGATAACTTGCATTTTAATACTAAATATTTTGTTCTTATGAGACAACTCTCTCCAAGTCCATATTTCAAACACTCTTATCTAATCTTGTCGATTAGCTTAGGATTAGTGGTGGGTGGACCTTGACATCAACTTATGCATCATATCAAGTATGTTGTCTAGTTGTGTTGTGTTCATTGGTGAGTCACATCCTCCAAGTAGCTTCACGTCAACTACTCTGGTTTGGTTGTGGACCATTTCCCTCTAATTTTCTTCGATATCTCAAAAGACTAATTTCAGTTCAAATTAACGTCGATAAGTCTTAGTGATAACTGAGCTCCTAGGTACACCAATTTCCATGTACAAACAATATAGCAGAATATGAGGCTTGTATTTTGGGGCTCAAAATGGCACTAGACATGGGAATACACAGACTTGAAGTGTATGGAAATTCTTCTATTATAATTCTCTAGATCTGGGGAGAATATAAGATGAAAGATGAAGTTGATACCTTATCATGAGCATTTAAGCAAGCAAATTGAAAGATTCTAAGAAATTTCATTTACTTTCAATCTGAGAACCCAAAATCAATTTGCCGATGCACTCACTACGTTAGCATCAATGGTGAAAGTTACGGACGAGAAAGAAATTTAGCCCCTAAAAATTGAGGTAAAGGAAAGACTGGCTTTTTGCCTGACCGTTGAAGAGAAACAAGAAAATGTGCCCTAGTATTATGATAATAAAAAGTTACTTCAAACAGGTGAATTCCCTAATAAAGTTGATAGAAAAGATAGGAAAGATAGAAAAGCTTTAAGGAGATTGACTACTCATATTAATGGATACATGTTAGCTAGGAAAATCATGAGGATGGGATATTTTTAGATGATGATGGAATCGGATTATTTCAAGCACATAAAGTATTGTCATTTGTATCAAGTATATGCTATTAAAATCAATGCTCCTCCTTAAGAATTACATATGCTGTCGGCTCCTTAGCCTTTCTCAATGTAGGGGATAGATATGATTGGTCCAATTTTTCCAATGGCTTTAAACAAGCATAGATTTATCTTAGTTGTGATTGATTATTTACCAAGTGGGTAGAAGTAATGTTGTATGCTATGGAAACCAAAGGAGTGGTAGTTAGATTTCTAAAAAGAGACATCATCGCCAAATACAATGCACTCGAATCCATTATTATGGACAATAGGTTAAACTTGAACAATAAGTTGATGGACGAAGTATACAACCAATTTAAGATCAATCATAGAAACTCGACTTCTTATCAACCTGAAATGAATGGGCAAGTTGAAGTCGCTAATAAGCATATCAAGAGAATCATTGAGAAGATGTTAATCACTTATAGAGACTGACATGAGATGCTCCCCTTTGCTGTCATGGCTTACAAAACCTTAGTTAGAACCTCTACAAGTGTAACACCTTATTTATTGGTATATGGAACTAAAGCAGTACTACCAGTAGAAGTAAAAATACCTTCGTTCTGAGTGTTAGTGGAAAATTCAACTCAATGAAGCAGAGTAGGTGAGGAAACGAATGGAGCATTTAAATCTCTTAGATAAAAGGAGGCTTGCAGCAATATGTCATGGTCAGTGTTATCGATAGAGGATGATTCAAGCCTTTAATAAGAAGGTGCGCCCAAGGTACTTTAAGGAAGGAGATTTGATGTTAAAGAAAGTATTGTCGAATGTAAAAGACCCTAGGGGTAAATTTACTCCGAATTATGAAGGCCTTTCTATGGTGAAAAGGGTACTATCGGGAGGTGCATTAGTGTTGATAGAAATGGATGGTCTGAAATTAAGGAGACCTGTGAATTCAGAGGTTGTTAAATTGTATTATCCATGAAAGCTAAGTTCAATGAAGATACCAATTTTTCTTGAGAATCATTTACGGTTAATATTTCATCGTTTACAAGTAAAGTTGATATCCATCAATGTTCTTGAATTTAGATGGTCATCTACCAACAAATACTTCGCCATAAATTCATGTATACCACGTTTCTTAACCTTACACACTTAAAACACCAAACACTTACCAAAGAATTTAAATCACCAAATAAATTGAAATAGAATGTTCTTAATGATTTAATCTAGTTTTTATTCAAAAAGAGAGTTATTTATCAGGAATCATAGAGGTGGAAATTGAGACCCTACGATGATAAAAGCAGAATCAAGATATGAGCATGCTACAACGAAAAGACTCATAAGCAAAAGGTTTCAATCATGAATAAGACCTTATTCCAAGAAAAAAAGAAAAAAAAAAGAAGCAAGCACAATCTTAAGAAAATACTTTAGTGATATACTACTATTTGAATAAGTGAACATCGGGAGTCAATGTGAGGTATGCCGATTGATTGTTATCTGCGAAATTCTCCATTCCTAAGTAAAATGATCCTAAAGTCCTTGAAAGAGAATTAAGAAGATTTTTTGAAATCTTAGAGAGATCTATCTTCTTTAGATCATCCATCAAACCAAAACAAGTTAATTGGCGCTTCATGGTTTTGCCCTATCTTTTCAAGATAAGCACCCCATCTTTTACCTTATCCTTTTAAGATAAGCACTCTATCTTTTACCTTATCCTTTCAAGATAGGCTCCCTTTTGCCCGATCCTTTCAAAACGAGCTTCTTATTCCTTTGCCACGTCCTTTCAAGATAAGCCTCCTAATCCTTATCCTTATCCTTATCCTTATCCTTATCCTTATCCTTTCAAGATAGGCATCCTTAATCTTCTAGCCCTATTCTTTCAAGATAGGCACTCCCTTACCTTTTTGCCCCATCCTTTCAAGATGGGCCTCCTAATCACTTGCCCTATCCTTTTAAGATAGGCATCCTAGTTTCTTTACCTCGTCCTTTTAAGATGAGCTATTTATTCTTTACATCTACCATTCAAGTCAATATCCTTATTCAAGATAAAGCATAGCTTAGCTGACTATTTAAGTTAGTAATCCTCATTCTATCAATTCAAAGTAGGGTTTGGTAAAAATAGTATCTCTTTTATCTTTGTAGTGAAGTTCTAATCGAACTTCACTATAAAGAGGGATAACTATAGATACCTCATTTTTGCTATTTTTATTTTTGTATTTTTATTAGGCCAAGTTAAAAAAAAATAATGGAAAAAAAAATTGAAAACAATAAATAAATAAAGTGTCAAGTCGTATCGAGTCAAGTTGTTTAGGGTCAAATCGGATAATGGTGTACATTCAATTTAATAAATTCTAAGTTGTTAAAGAATTGAGCTTCATTAAAATATTTTTTAGTCCAATTTGATATAAAGTGTATTTTTATCTAATTTATATTGGGCTAAATAGATTTAGGATTTGTTAAATGGGTTAGTATGTATTTTTGGCTCAATCAAGATGGACTAAGTCAAGCCCAAAGATAAAATACCCAAATTAATATAAGGTTTCTAGAAACTAGATTGAATCTTCGATAAATTGGGTATGATTGTTTCATCGTATCATGGATTTTTTAAGATTAAGTCTATATCCAAAAAGATTCAAAAGATTCAATTGTATGGTTTATAAATAATAATTCGGCTGTAAAATTTTTACACATTTTTCCAATACACTCCACCACATTTTGATCACAAACACTACACTTTGTTTCTCACATTTACCACATAATCACTCCATACGTGACACTGTTACACCAATTACACTCCATGCCACAACATATTCATGCCTCCACATACTGCCTCACTCCATTACATAAATACATACATATGTGCACATACTCTACAATACCTACTGCTTACTAATGCACGACAATTCAATCACATACTAACTAAACACACACCATCCTTCATACTCTCTTATGCTTGCACTTACGGCACTATGCACTTAAACACTCACACACCGACACCCAACGACCACTCACAGCACACATTACCCCAATCACTTACACCGATCACTTACGTCTTGATCTTACACATACGTCCCTCGCATACCTTTCACCATACACATACGCACTACTGAATATGATCATATACACATACACTGTTGCAACTAATCACTTACTCCCTCACGAGCACTCATATGATCACATATTCACATGATCTATGTTGCTATACATGATCTACATTGCTAAACACATGCCTTACTACTGTATGCGTATGATCAGATTTCACTCATACGTTGACCAATACATGCATCCATGCAATCTACGTAGTTTAGACAATCATGACACGAACACGCCGATCATGCACGATTCAACTCATTTAGGTAGTAAAAAATTATTTTCTTTAATTATTTATTTGTTTTAGTTGGTTTTAGTTAGTTAATTAATTTATTTTACTATTTTGTTTTCTTTAGTGCAAGTTTATATATATATATTAATAATCGTCATATCATTTTGCTATTATTTTAGATAATTTTCAATTTTTTGATAAATTTAGGTAAATTGGATTTTTTAACCAAAATTACATTTTTTTTTTAAATTGCATATTTTTTCTTTAAGATCCGTATCTTCAAAAAAGATACGTATCTTAGCATATCTTGCATGTAGGATTTAAGAAAAATAAATTTTCTTTTTACATGTAGTGATTTAAAAAAAATAATGAAAATAAATCTTAACCAGAGTTTTTAAAAAAATTTAGTTAGTTAGGTTTTCTTTTAAAATAGATTTGTGGAATTAGATCTTTATAGTTTTTTTTAAATAATAAATTGTTAAATAAACTTAAATATGGCTTGGTTTTCAAATTTTAAAAAAAGATCTATACACTAAATCTTTTTTAAAAAAGAAACTACATTGGTTTGATCCCGATTAGTAGGTACATAAACATCTCTTAGGTAACCATACAAAAAATATAAAGAAACTTTTTTTCTTTTTCTTAAAATTCGTAATAAAAAATCACGAAAAATTCATTTTAGTTATATTTTTACATATCTATGCATCATATCAAGCTAAGGTTATGTCATATTATACTCGTTGAATTCAACCGTAGGCCATCCTAGTATAGCTACTCATCTTAGGTGAGCTAAGAAGACTAGGCTTTTCTTAGAAGCCCTTGTAGTCCTTTAAGACGAACTCGAGTAAGAGGCCTAAAAGTCGGTAGTCCATTAGCTCCTTGGAGGTGTTGAAGATTTGCCCTCAAATCTTGGTCCAGTACAAAGGGTGTTAGATTGGAGACATTAAAGGCTAGTGACACTCCATATCCTTCTAGTAATTCTATCTCATAAGCATTGTCATTGATCTGTCATAGAACCTTAAAAGGGCCATCTGACCTTGGTGATAGCTTGCTCATTCTCTTCTTTAGGAATCGCTCCTTACTGAGGTGAATCCAAACAAGGTCTCCTGAGTTCTAGAAAATGCTCTTTCAACCTCTGCTTCCTTGATCTTGCTATCGAGCCATTGTATTGGCTAGTTGCTCGGTGAGCTTCTTATGCAATCTTTGGAATTCCTCTAATGCTATAGGCTAAACTAACTTTCTCTTCTAGTGGTTAAGTTAGCAATCATATCCAATAGTGAGCTTAAGTTGAGTCCATGGATGACTTCAAAGGGTGTTCTTCTTGTCAAATAGTAGGTGGAGCAATTGTAAGCAAACTCAATGATGGGTAAGTATAAATCTTAATCATGTAGATTCTTCCTAATAGTAGTTCACAGTAGACTACCAATTGTCCTATTCACTACTTCGATTTGACCATCCATTTGCGGGTGATAAGAGTACTGAACATCAATTTTATGTCATGATTATTCCATAAGGTTTGCCAAAACAAACTTGTGAACTTCGTGTCCAAATCTAAAACAATGCTTCTTAGGACTCTATGAGTTGCATGATCTCTTGCAAAAAGAGGCTAGCAATATATAAAGCATCATCAATCTTATGATAGGAAATGAAGTGACTCATTTTGCTGAACCAATTGACCACCACCATGATGGAGTCATGCTGTTCATATTAGTCTAAGCATGAAATCCATAACCAGGTTGGTCTAGGGCCGATCAGGTAAAGGTAGATGTATATACTTCCCATAGGGTTCCTTCCTTCCCTTAACTCGCTTACACACCTTACACTGTTCTAAGACTTTATGCATGTCTTTCACCATCCCTAGCTAATAGAAGTGCTCTTTTAGCAATTTAAGTGTTCTCTTTTCCTTAAAATGACTAGCCAGGCCTCTTGCATGAGCTTCCTAAATTAGTAGTTCTCTGGTCGAGCCATTTGGCATACATACTCATCTACCTTTCATTATAAATCCTTGGTTCAAATAGATCCTATCCACAACACCTCCATAATTTCATTTGATCACTATGGGTTTAGAGTAAGGATCTTTCTCATACTAATCTGGAAGAGCATCAAATCCAAGTACTTGAGCTTATAAGGTTGTAACAAGTACATGCCAACATGATAAGGCATCATCTACGGTATTGGAACTTCCTTTCTTGTATTTAATCGCATAGTAGAAAGTTTCCAAAAACTTTACCCACTTAGCATGACATTGGGAAAGCTTCTATTGAACTCACAAATTCTTAAGGTATTCATGATCTATATAGATGATGAATTCTTGAGGTAGTAGGTAATGCTACTAGTTCTGAAGAGCTTAGATAGGAGCATATAATTCCTTATTGTACACAAAATAGTTTAGTATAGCTCCATTGAGTTTTTCATTGAAGTATACAATAGGTTGGTGCTCTTACATGGGAACAACACCAATGTCCTCTTTTGAGGTGTTACATTCTAACTCAAAAGCTTTATCAAAGTCTAGCAATGCAAGCATTAGGGTAGAAGTCAACTTAGATTTGATCTCTTCAAAACTCCTTTGAGCTTTCTCTAACCACCTTAACTCAGAGTTTTTCTTGGTCAACTTAGTTAATGGAGCGGTTATAGTACAAAAGTTCTAAATGAATCTCTGATAAGATGAAGCTAAACTATGAAAGTTCCTCACATCTATTATACAGGTCGATGATGTCAACCAATCTAGGACATCCTTAACCTTTTCATTGTTATCTTAGATACCTCCATTGGGTACAACATAACTAAGAAATACAACTTTATTATGCTAGAAAACACATTTCTTCAAGTTATTGAATAGTTGTTCAACTTGAAGAATGTCAAATATAGCTCTTAAGTGCTCAACATGAGTTGAGAGGTTGGTACTATATATTAGAATGTCATCAAAATAAACTATAACACACTTACTAATTAATGATCTCAAGACATGATCGATGAGTAATATAAAAGTGCTCAGTGCATTTGTAAGTTCAAAAGGCATCACAATCACTCAAAGAGACTATCCTTCATTTTGAAGGATATCTTCCATTCATCTCTTAGTCTCATTTAGATCTAGTAGTAACCACTCTTCAGATCTACCTTTGACAAGATTCGTGCACCATGTAGTTCATCTAATATGTCACCTAATCAGGGTATTGGATACCTATATCTGATAGTAATTAGCTCGGTTGTCAATATACATATACCAGGAGGAATCCTTCTTAGGTACTAGAATAATTGGTATAACATAAGGGCTTATGCTTTCTTTGACTTATCCTTGATCAATTAGCTCATCAATTTATTTCTTTAGTTTAACTACTTGTTTAAGATTGAGTTAATAGGTACGTTAGTTTAGTAGAGTTACTCTAAGTTGGAGATCGATATAGTGCTCAATACCACTGCTAGGGAGTAATCCCTTAGGTAGCTTGTTAAGAAACGGGTCAACATATTCGTAGAGTAGTACCTATGTATCTGATGGTAATGTTTCGATTTCTTTCAACTTAAGTAGTCTCCTTACCAACAAAAAGACCTAGTCTCTTGCCTTAGTTGTCTTAGATAATGCAGCTCGAGAGATTACCAAGGACTTCAAGACCTTATCTTACTATTCTTGAACTTCCTTAGGGCTAATAAGAGTAAGTATAACCTTCTTACCATCCTATTGAAACATGTAAGTATTTTGGTATCCATCATAGAGGACCTTCAAATCAAATAACTAAGGTCAACAAAGAAGTATATGTGAAGCACACATTGGCAAGACGTCACATAGCACTTCGTCCTTATATCTATCTCTAATGGAAATTGGTACCTTTACCTACTCAGTGACTTGGAGTCCACCTTTCTCATTCAGCTAGTAGATTTTGTAAGGTTAAGGGTAAGGATAGATTAGTAACTTTAGGGCGCATACTACTCCTTATACCACCACACTAGTACAACTTTCTCCATCAATGATTTAAGGAATGGAGATTGCCATTCATACGGTAGTTGGTGTAGCAAAGATTTTCTCACTACTCACTCTCTTCAATAGCAATAGCACTAATAATTTTTTTGACGACCATGTTAAAGTATTACCTAAGTTCAAGTTAGGTTAAGGCTTTAGGATATTCATGAAATTCACCTAACAAATTTTTAATAGTTATCTCTTCCTTGCCTTCACTTGCATTATCTACCTCAATCTATGGTTCTTCACCTATTGTAGTCATCATACGTTGATTTGGACATTGATTAGCTCAATGCCTAAAACCTAGGCTTTTGAAGCATTTAATCTCCCTTGTCTTCCATCTTAAGCTTCGTCCAAGATCCTTCTTGACTTTAGGCTCCTCAGCCTTAATCTTACCTTGACTACCATCAAGTCGTCTAAAATATGGTCCTTATCGGTCTGCCTCCAAACTATATGGTAGTATGCTTGAAGCAAGTCAACTGACTTTGCCTCTACCACCTGACTCTCTGAACAATTATAATAGTTTCATTTAGAGTCCCAACTTTACACCTCTACTATATTCCCAATCTTATGTCATAGTCTAGATAGAAATCTTGAAATGGTCCTAGATTCTAGTTTGTTAGTGATAAAGGTATATTTTTCATGTTTTAAAGTGCAAATTAAGATAGAATTATTATAGATTTTATAGAAATCATTAAGAATTGGTAATTAATTATTTTCATTTAGACATTTCAGGAATTAGAGGATTCAAGAGTGGAATTATGGACGATTTAAAGGATTTTTAAGCAAATGAATAAAGTTCAAATCAATACATGCAAATTCGAATTAAAGGTAGCCGACCTATCAACCGGTTTACAACTTACAACTTGCACTGGCAGCCTTTGTTAGCTACACCGCTAACCCTGGATGATTACGCCGCCGGCTTAAAAGCTAGCCTTGCACTTACACCTATACTACTGGCCTTCATAGCCAACCTTCATGAAAAAAAGAAACTTCATGCGAGCCAACCCTAATTTTTTATATAAATAGCTTATGTTTCATCATTTGAGAGACTTTTAGACACTTTTTCCTTAGACGTCAAGAGTCATAGAATAGTTTTAGATAGTTTTTTAAGAATTCTTTGGGAGAAGCGCTTTGATCATTGAGAGGATTTTGCTTTTACTATAGAGACCAAGATTGAAGTTGCAATTGAAGATTATTTCTTTTCAATACAGAATTGGGGAAATACATTTCAATTATCCTTATGCAATTCTATATATTACTTATGCTTTCAATTATGAATTTCCTTGCAAATTCAGTTAGTATTTATGTTTTTGTTTCCAAATCCATAGCTAGTTAAATTTATTTGTGAGAATTGATGAAACCCTTGATAGTTAAGATGATAATTGTGTTCATGTTATGGGATTAAGAGATATATGGATGATTCATGATTGCAATTTCTATGATTTCGATAATAATTGTTCAATTGATTATAATTGTTAGATACCTTAATGATATGAGAGTTAATTAGGGTTTGTTAGAAATTCTTAGTTGATTTGATTAATCAATGTGGAATAGAGTTAATTGAATTAATTAGAAATTATCTAGAGATTAATGCAATGTTTGATGATTGATTATTCACTAATACATTAGGGATAATTGATTTAGGACATTAGATAATTATAGTATCGGGTGATATATAATTATACTTTAGAGTACACTGTTAATTGGAAAATACAGAAGCTGACTAATTAATTAGGGGATTAAATCCTTAAGTTTTAAGGCATAATAATTTCACTTGAATGATTATATAGCTATTAAGCTATATAATATGATAACAATTTGATTTGCGTAATCTAGGGTGGATTCTGTTTTCTTACAATTCTCAATTGATTGCTTAATTTTAGCTTTTTTATAGTTATTTTCTTTTCAATAGTTTTAGAGTAATTATTAGATTAATTAATTTAATTTTGATTACTTGAATAATTATAAGAACTAGCATAGGATTAGTAATTTCTTAGTCTTTGAGGGATTGACCACCTTACTTCCTTTATATTACTTGATTCCGATACAGTATACTTGTTGGAGAATTCGCAATTTATTTTTATATATATAGTTCAAGCGAATCAAGTTTTTGGCACCTTTGCTAGGGACTAGAAATATTAAATCTTTTAGTTCTATTAGTAATTTAGGCGCACTTGATGACGTCCGTTATTTTTACTCTTCTTTGCAGGTGTTTTATATACAAGAGTAGAACTGCTGAAATTCTACCACTAGATTTAGAAATAGAGCCCACTTTGCATCAATTGTGGTGATAGAATAGAAGAAGAATAGACGAGATGGTAAGTAACGAGGGTAATATTCAGATACAAGGAGTTCTACGAACATTGCGAGATTATACAGTACCTACGGTGATGGGTTCGGCTATAAGGAGGCCCACTATTTAAGCTAACAACTTTGAGTTGAAGCCATCCCTTATTCAAATGGTTCAAATGAATCAGTTTGGAGGAAATTCTAATGAAAGTCCTGATGAGCATATTGTAGGATTCCTTCAATATTGCAATACAGCGAAGATGAACAATGTGACAGATGAGATTATCAGATTATAGCTCCTTCCCTTTTCATTGAGGGATAAAGTTAGAACTTGGTTTCATTCACTGACACAAGAGTCTATCACCACCTGAGTTGATCTTTCATTGAAGTTCTTAAGGAGATTTTTCCTACCGACTAGGACCACAAAATTAAGGAACGACATCACCAACTTTACCAAGTTTTGTGTTAAGTCAGTTTATGAAGCATGGGAAAGATTTAAGGAACCACATCATGGCTTGCTAGATAATCTCCTGATTGAGATCTTCTATCTCAGTCTAGATGAGACATTGAGGTCCCCAATTGATGCTGCAGTTGGAGGTGCTCTAATGGGAAAGACATATAATGAAGCAAGCGCACTAATATAAGAAATGGCCTCCAGTGTACGTAACTGGCAAATGAGAGAAGCAAGTTAGGAGTAGTAGCAACCAGTGATGATAGCATTGTATCTCAATTAACGACTCAGATTGCAACTCTCACTACTCAAGTAAGTAAACTCACCTCAACATAGTCTTTTAATGCTAACCTTATTGTTTTTTGTGAGTTATGTTCAAGACCACATTTGACTCTTGAGTGCTTAATTGGGAATCACTTAGCTCCAACCAATAGAGAGTAGGTAAATTTTGTCAACAATTTTCAACGTAGCAATCAAGGACCATATTCGAATACATATAATCTTGGGTGGTGTAATAATCCATATTTCTCATAGAGAAATGATAGCAATGCATTCCAACCATCACTTGGATTCCAAAAGCAAGGTCCTGCTCAGAACGCTCCACCTTAGCAAAATCAATCTAGAATGGAAGAGCTCATGTTGAGCTATATGCAAAAAACCAATACCTTACTACAAAATCAATAGGCAACTATTCAAAACCTAGAAAATCAGATTAGTCAGATTTCTCAACAATTGAGTAATAGACCATTGGGTCTTTACCTAGTAATACTAAAGCGAATCCTAGAGGTGTCAATGCTATTATGTTGAGAAGTGGAAAAGCATTGGAAACAGTTGAAAGACGAGTTGAAGAAAAGATAGAGATTCTAAACATAGAAAAAGGGAAGGCGGTAGAAGAGGAACCAATGTAGAAGTCACCAAAAGTGAAATCATATGTCTCTCCAGTCCCCTTTCCAAGAAGATTGAAGTAACAGTAGCTAGATGCTTAATTTGCCAAATTCCTAGATGTCTTCAAGAAGCTACAAATCAACATTCCTTTTACAGAAGCACTACAACACATGCCTTCGTATGCCAAATTCATGAAGGCGTTACTCACTAAGAAGAGAATGATTGATAGGAACGGACCAATAATGCTTACAGGGAAGTGTTCCATGATCCTTCAAAAAAATTTATCTACCCTGCTTAAAAAACAAAGAGATTAGGGGAGTTTTACTGTTCTTTGCACTATAGGAAATTTTCATTTTGATAAGGTTCTTATTGATTCAGGCGCAAGTATAAATTTAATGCCTTTGTCTATTTTCAAGAAGCTAGGACTTAGAGATTGCAAGGAGACTCATGTCACCTTGCAACTTGCTGATAGGAGTATCAAATACCCAAAGGGTATTGTTGAGAATGTCTTGGTGAAGGTAGACAAATTTATCTTCTTAGTCGACTTTATAGTCCTGGAGATAGAAGAAGACAAAGAGGTACCTATGATCCTGGGCAGACTGTTTCTTACAACAGGTAAGGCGTTGATAGATATAGAATACGATAAGCTAACTTTAAGAGTTATGGACAATAAGGTAACGCTTAATGTTTATGAAACCATAAAGCCTTTTGATGATTGCAAATCTTGTTACACTATTGACATGTTTATTAAGATTACTTGTGAGTCTATAGAAGAACAAGTAGGATTGGATACTATGGAACCAATTATTAGGGATTTGGATGATTGGAGTAATGATGACGGGCTTGAAGAAGAAGGTAAGGAATACGTGTCAGAAATAAAAGACCGATACTATGAAGAACTCGGCACCAGTGAGCAGAAGCCAATTCCATCATTGACATAACCTTTAGTGCTTAAACTTAAACCTTTACCAAGTCATTTAAAATATGCATATCTTAGAACAAATGATACTTTGCCAATAATGATCTCCTCCTCTTTGATAGGTGACTAAGAAAAACAACTTCTAGGAGTTTTGAGAGAGCATCAAGAAGCCATCGGGTGGACTATTGCTGATATAAAGGGGATTAGTCCCTTAATTTGCACTCATAAGATATTGTTTAAGGCTAAGTGCAAACCTACAGTACAATCATTAAGACAACTCAACCCAACTTGTAAGGAGATAGTGAACAAAGAAGTCCTTACATTGCTAGATGTAGGTATTATCTACCCTATCTTAGATAGTAAGTGGGTTAGTCCCGTTCAAGTAGTGCCAAGAAAAGGTAGAATGACTGTAGTTAAAAATGGGGTTAATGAGTTAATCTTTACTTGCACTGTGACCGGGTAGAGAGTTTGTAGAGATTATAGAAAACTGAATGATGCCACTCGTAAAGACTACTCCCCCCTCCCTTTCATAGATTAGATGCTAGAAAAGCTTTCAAGGCATGATTATTATTGTTTTTTAGATGGATATTTTGGTTACAATTAAATTCATATCGCTCCCAAGGACCAGGAGAAAACCACTTTTACATGTACTTATGGCACTTTTGGCTTTAGGAGAATGCCCTTTGGTCTTTAAAATACACCTGAAACTTTTCAAAGATGCATGATGTCTATATTTTCAAACATGTTAGAAGATTTTATTAAAATATTTATGGATGACTTCTCTGTCTTTAGGAAGTCATTTAATTCATGTCTAACTAATTTAGGCTGTGTACTTAAAAGGTGCAAAGAGACTAATCTACTTTTAAACTAGCAAAAATGCTATTTTATGGTAAGAGAGGGAATAGTCTTGGGTCACATTGTAAACCCTAGGAAAAACAGTAGTTGAACCTTAACTCAAGTCCGAGTGTTCTAAACTGTATAATAAGTCGATAAAGCTAGTAATAATAAAAGAATATGAAGTTTAATAAATCAAATATAACATCGATAACAAAACCTTAGGAATTGATCGAAACTCTAAATCGCTCACTAAAACCCTAATACTAGTTTACGCACCATTAATAAAAATTGAACCTAAAATTGCTCAAAACCCTAAAAACATAAACATAAACCTAAAAAAATAGTTAAATATTACACAATAGTGATAAAATTATAGTTGAATGTAAATTTTGACTAAATCGTCTATTCGCGTGAAATTATAATGAAATCGCCATAATAACTTGTAAAAATTATAATTGTAACGGGTACTAATTAAATTGATAAAATTTCATAAAAATTTGAAAATTAATTTACGAGGAGAATCGTTATAATTTATATGATTCAAAAAATTACATATATTTGTTAATAACTTTCATTTTCCTTCTCTTCCATTTCCAATTTATCTCATTTTCCTTCTTTCATTTCTAATTCAAGTCACCTCCTACACAAAACGTGGAGAAGAAAATCAGCAAATAAAATATCAAAAGAAGCAGCCCACGTGAGCAAAACAAATTGCCATGTGTTGATGTTAAATAAAAAGAAAAGATTACAAATGATTATTTTTTATTTATCTATATTAATGCAAAATCTAACTTAGCTTAAATGTTAAGCTATTAATCACATGAGCAAAGGAAGACAATATAAACGTGGAAAAAAAAAATTTTTGCACCAACATACACCGAAACTTAGAGAGCAAACCGTGAGGGAGAGAAAGAAAAAGAAAGAAGGAAAAGAGAGAAAGAAGGAAGAAAAAGAAGAAGAAAAGAGGAAGGAAAAGAAGAAAAATAAAAAAAATTAATAGGTAAGTAATTTATTTTAGTAGTATAGATGTATATTATATAGTATACACATGTATAAATATAGTATTTGTATGGTATTTTTATGGTATTTTTACATATAACATTGCTATTATATGTCTATGTACATGAATACTTAAATTTAATTATATATGTATGTATAAGGTTAGGTATGTATACATGTATGTACATAGGTATATGGAAGAGTATGTATTATGTATTTGTTTTTTTTAGAATACATATAATTAGTAATTAGTATTTTTCATTACATAACTATAGTATAAATATATATGTATGTACCGTAACTATATATATATATGTGTATACATGTATAATTATTTATATATATATGTATAGTCGTATAGTATATATATAGTGGGGTATTTTTATAAGTATGTATATAAGACATATGTATATATATATAATATAGAGTATATGCTTTGGAGTATACGACATAGTATATGTATAATATATAGTATACATATTTTATAATAAATATTATGTAAATATATATACCGAATATATATAATATAAGAATAGGTATTTGTAAATTATATATATATATATATATATATTTAGGTCTTTGAAAATTATATGGGTATATTATTATGTATAAATACATATACATATATAATACGTATAATATATATATAAGTCATATACCGAATATGTAATAGTATATATAACATATTTACTAAATTAGTACATATGTAAGGTGTATACGTATATATATATAATATCGTAATTACATATTTTTCAATAAAATAAATTATAAAAATATATATATGTGTATAATCATAAAGTAAATAAGAGAAATAATAAATAAGAAAATGAAAAATAGGAAAAATAATAAAGGTAATAATAATGATAATACTCATAATAAAGTTAGAAAAATTTCAAAAATAGGAAAATATACTCAAAATAATAAAAATACCAAGTATATGATTTAAATAATTATTAAATTATAAATATGTTACAAAAAAGCGAAAATCAATATTTATAATTTTTAAACTTAAATAATAATTTTTGTGATATTTTTATATCACAATTTACACTATGAGCCGCTACATCCACAACGGATCTCGTTACGAGAAAATACGCTAAAAAATGATCAAAATGGACTATAAGTTCATAACGGTTCGAGCTAAAATGAAAAATTTACACGCGATTCGATAAAAAGCTCGAATCGATAATTTTACGTAATTAAGTGAAATAAACCTTACAAATTATAACACTAGTTAGCTATAAATTCCCAAACTTACAAATTTCTTTTATTCTCAAGTGATCTCGAGCTATTATGATCCCTAAGCTAGCTATGGCTGAGTGAGTTTTTCCTTATGATTCTATACTTGTTTGTGCGTATAAATAGTGAATTTAAATTATGATTTATAAATGAATGTGTATAGGGTTGAGTTATACTTGTGCATGATAATTGTTGTTAATGATAAATCTACTTTAAATTTCAATAATATAATGTTTATTGCATAGTAGATTCAATAGATTAATTGTTTGTGACTTGGAATGATCACTGATTAAATATGACTTAACTTTTTATTCGACTAGAAAAAGTTAGCTTGGATCATGCATAAATCATGCACTACATAACTAATTCCGGGCAATCACATTACACGGAGGTAACGAAAGGCCATACGTGGGTTGATTATTGATTGTTATTGATTTCGTACGATATAGACGTGCAATATGACCTTACCCTTACCCGCGAGATGACTAGGCATTGGAGGCGCCAACCACCTAGCTATGAGTCAAGTCTAGAGGCCTTTGTTTAGGAGTAAGTGGGGGCTGCATGAACCTACTCACAATCATATATAGAATTCATTTTGATAAGGTCAGTAATGGACGTACCATTACATTTTAAATACGAAACACGGAGTTTCGTTATGAAATAAGTTCTAATATGATACCCGGATCTGATTGTACCGAAGAATCTCCAACCCTGACTTTGGAGGGTATTAAATCTGAGTTGCATGCAATACTTAGTCACCTGCATGTATTTATTTGGCATACTGCTTGTTCATGCATTCATTTGGTTGAACTTAACTATTGTATAAACTTGATTGCTGTATGGTTAAGAGAAAATATCTCACTAAGCTAGTTAGCTTATACTCTTGTAGTCTTCTTTCGCAGGCCGACCTCTTTGTAAAGTCAGGCCGTCATATGCCCGAGGTTAGTTTTCTACACGAGATCGGTGTAGGAGCAAGATGAGTTCAGAGAGCATTTCTAATAGTTTAGATTTGAATATGTAATTGCTGTTATAGTCTAACTTTAGACATGTTTCAAACTTTGTATCTGTAAACTTTTATGTAAATGGACTATGTGTTATGTTTTTATAATATTATTATTTATCATGAAATGATATTGCTTAAGCTTGTATACTCTTGGTAGTTAGTAGTAGCTGTAACCTTATGTATCGTATAAAAGGGTTATCGATTGTAAGGGAATTCAATCTACCATCCTTTGTACGGTATATGACGACTACCACGACTAACCCCTTCGGGTCGTGATACACATGGTGTCGAAAAAGGGGATTGAAGTTAATAGAGCCAAAGTGGACATAATAGAGAAGTTGCCAGCACTTACTTCAGTCAAAGGAGTTAGGAGCTTCCTAGGGCATGTTGGCTTTCATAGGAGATTTATCAGGGACTTCTCTAAAATCTTTAGACCTCTTTGTAATTTACTTGAAAAAGATTCTACCTTCGTTTTTTTATGGCAGTTGTTTACAGGCATTCAATCTATTAAAGGAAAAGCTTACTTCAGCACCAGTGATTGTTGTACTAGACTGGGAGCTTTCTTTTAAGATGATGTGTGATACTAGCGACTATACTGTAGGAGCAGTACATAGGTAGAGGAGAGGTAAGTTATTTCATGTTATATACTATGTGAGTAGAATTTTGAATGAGGTGTAAAAAAACTGTGCCATGATAGAGAAAGAACTTTTAGTGGTTATATTTGCATGTGACAAGTTTAGGCCTTATATCATAGGTTATAAGATCATAGTATACACAGACTATGCTGCTCTAAAATATTTGTTTGCTAAAGCTGATACTAAACCTAAGTTAATTCGATGGATCTTATTACTGCAAGAATTTGACCTTGAAATTAAAGATAAAAAGGGAACTAAAAATGTAATTATTGATTATTTGTCTCAATTACAAATGAAGTGTTTAGAGCCACCCATTAATGAAAAGTTCCCTGATGAACAATTGTATGCAGTAGAGATCTAAGAATTACCTTGGTATGCCGTTATAGTTAATTACCTAATTAGTAAAATCATACTATGCGGTTTCTCATTTCAAAAGAAAAAGAAGTTTACCTTAAATTTTATTTCCAAGATGAACCTTATCTTTTTAAAAGCTGTGCTGACCAAGTAATTAGACGTTGTGTGCCTGAAACAAAACAATTTAGCATAATTCAGTACTATCATTCTAAAGAAGCAGGAGGCTACTTTGGTGTGGAAAGAACTGTAGCTAAAATTTTGTCTTGTGGATTTTATTGGCCTAGTTTGTTTAGTGATTGCATGAATTATGTTATGTCTTGTGCTCAATGCCAAAGGACCGGGAATTTTTCTAAGAGATATGAATTACCACAAAAGAGTATTCTAGTAATTAAGCTTTTTGATGTATGGGGAATAGACTTCATAAGCCCTTTCCTTTTATCTTTTTCAAATAAATATATACTTTTGGTAATAGATTATGTTTCAAAATGGGTAGAAGCAGTAGCTCTACAAACTAAAGATGCCAAAGTGGTAATTAAATTTTTGAAAAAAAAAACATTTTTTCTAGGTTTGGGCTACCTAAGACTATTATAAGTGATTGAGGGTCGCATTTTTGTAATAGGCAATTTCAAAAACTATTAACAAAATATGGAATCACTTATAAACTTGCCACCCCATATCATCCACAAACTTGTGGACAAGTTGAGATATTTAATAGAGAGATAAAGTGTATCCTAGAAAAGACAGTCAATGCATCTAGGAAAGACTAGTCTCTAAAACTTGATGATGCATTGTGGGCTTATAGCATAGCTTTTAAAACCCCTGTAGGAATGTCCTCATACAAAATTGTTTATGGTAAATCATGTCACCTACCTATAGAGCTCGAGCACAAGGCTTATTGGGCCATAAAATACCTTAATTTTGATTTACAAGCTGTAGGTGAAAAGCGATTGCTCCAATTGAACCAGTTGGATGAGATCAGAGAAGAAGCTTATGAAAACACTAGGATCTACAAAGAGAGAGCCAAGCAATGGCATGATAGGAACATTTAACAGAGGGTGTCCGTACTTGGTAAAAAATTGTTATTATACAACTCTCGATTGAAATTGTTTCCAGGTAAGTTAAAATCTCGATGGTTTGGACCATTTGAAATAGCTAATATTTTTCCTTATGGTACTACTGAGTTAAAGGTAGGAGACAATCGTACTTTCAAGGTAAATGGTCATCTCCTCAAACATTATTTTGAAGGAGAAAGCATGGATAATGATACCACTATGATGGTGAGCAAGGACTCATAGAAAGATCGGAAAAGTTGAGCTAGCGACTATAAACTAAGCACTTCATGGGAGGCAACCCATGTCTAACCAAACTAATTTTTTTATTATTATTTTTATTCATTATTAGTTAATTTTATTTCAAAAAATTTGTTTGAAAAATTTTTGGCTAGCCATTGGCATGAAGGCTACTAGCCTAAAGAAAAGAATGAAGAAAAGAGAAAAGCGCGAAATTTGAATTCAAGGTTAGCACTTAAGGCCGTCGACCTATTAGCCAGATTAGGCATATACGCGAGCGTACAAATGTGAGTGCTGGTGTACAATGCTTTTAAAAGCACATCCGTTGGTTTTCTTTCTCTCATCACTCATTTTTTCTCCCGAATTCTCTCTCTAGTTTTTCTCTCTTTAGTTTCCTTTCTAGTTTTTCTCTCTCTCTCTCTCTCTCTCTAGATTTCTCTTAAACTCTCCCTCTCCTGTACACCCATAACCTAATACACTTACTCTCTTTACTTCTTTTTACACACATTTCCATTCTTCTTTACAAATATGAGATTTTGCATCCACCGTGTTGCCTAAGAAGATGCAACCGAGAAAGAAACAAAAGATGACAGTCGCTTCGTCATCCAGAAGTATGAGCAATGATCTACTCTCACATCAGGAGTATACTAAGGAGCGAAGGAGGAAGCTACAATGGATGACATTCATGAATCAGCAATATCTGGATTGGACTGTTTTGCAAGAGTATGGAATGGATAATAGATCCAATAGATGGTTCCTGATAAAACATGGTTTTGGTTATTTAAGGTAAAGGAACCAATTATAGAAATGTAGCCATTGATTTTTTGTCCACATTGCAATTGGAGAGAAGTAAGCATATGTCCACTTTTACATTTTAGGTTTACAGAGAAATTCATGTCATTGAATTGAGTCAAATTAGCTATTTTTTGGAGTTATATGAGAAGGAGAAAGTCAATTTACCTAACTTTTAGCCTAGTGATATGTTTGTTGAGCAATTTTGGTTCCAGTTGATTCATCCTAGGTAGGACGATTTTGTAGCTTCAAAGTCGCTCGCTACGACTTTCTCAGTAGTGGAGCACAGGCTACTTTACCATATACTTGCTCATACTCTCAGCTATAAGAAGACCAGCAATAGTAAGGTAACTAGTTTCGACATGTTTTATCTATACAGTATGATTTCCTGCTATAAGATAGATCTGAGAGTAGAGATAGCAAATTTTATCTATAGGCAGATTGATGATACCAAGACACAGGTTATCTTTTATAGTAGGTATATTACTACATTATTAAAGGGTATAGGGCTTTTTAATGAGTCAAAGGGGGATGGTGGTATCTCATGTAAACCTATTTTTGCTGCACCATTTAGAGGTTGAGGATTGGTCAAGATAAATAATAGGCCCCATCTTATTGATGAGGAGCATATCCCTACAAACTCTCTTGCTGCTAAAGCATCTACTTCATCTCATCCTCCAAATAGCAACTACTTGGTTGTTTTTGTTTTGTACCTATTTGTTTGGGTAACTCTGGATTATTAGCTCTACTATATACTTTTCAGCACACTTTTATGCTATCTTTGCTATTTTATGTTTCTTTGCATTTGATGAGGCAGGTTAGATCTGGATTCTATGATAGTAATGATCTTATGCTTAGAATTTCATTGTTGTTGAAAGTTTGAATCCAAGGAGTTCTAATTTTTCATTTTTTTATTTTTGTGATTTTTTATTTCCTCTTGCATATTGAATAGAAGACACTATAGACACTGTCTATTCTAAAGTTGGGGGAACGAATTATAGGAAATGAAAGTATCAATTTTGATGTATTTTGATGCCAGTTTTGTTTACAAATACTTATACTTTCCTATCATCTTGAACTTTACTTGTTCTTAAGTTTTTTGTTTCGAATCTAGAGGCTATACAAAGAAATTGTTGCTAGCATCTGATTGTGATTTGAATAATTGACTTACTAAGGTGCCCTACTCACCAATGTTGAGATTTTTGTACTCAGTTAAAATTAATTTGTCGATTCTTTAGGAACCTAATTTACCTTGTTTTTAGCCTTAGAATTTGAAATTTAAAAGTTGGTTGAGTCCTTAAGTGAAAAGTAAACAAGTTCACTTCTATGCAAGGTTAATTAGTATATGGTTTATTTAGTTGTTCTAACGGCACTTTAAAACTTAGTGAAAGAGGTAAGTGAAGCTTTGAACTTAGTGATTCCTATAAAAGAAGTCTGAAAAATTATAGTGAGCATTAAAAAAAAAATGAGGATATGAGAGCCTTTACTCCAATAACTTAAGAAATTGAGTTAAGAGTATACTAACTTGAATGTTAAAGTGACAAAGGGTTTATATGGGTCCCTTTAAAACCTAGTCACTTGGGTGATGAGCTTGAGATGTGCTGACTCAATGCACTCATTATAACGAGAAGAGTGGAAAGGCAAAAGTTCAGTATCTAAACTAGAAAAAAAAAAGAAAAAAAAAGAGAGAAGAAGGGGAATGGAAAATGGAAATTTAAATGCAATTCAAGAAATGAATTAAGGCTTGTAATAAAAAGAAAGAAAATCTAGAGATAGAGCAGATACCATATGCTTTCACTGCTTTGTTAATTTGTTTGTCGGAATAATTAGATGAATAATATGCTTGTTAACAACTGTGGAGTTTAAATGGGTGTTTTTCCTTTTAGAACTGAGTATCTACTTTTAAAATAGAAATCTTAGGTTAAACGCTTAGATTAAAAATTGTTTTCTTTAGAATAGCTGATTCATTTCAATTGTAGTACTCTAATCACATATTTCTAATTGGTTAAAGTAGTGGGCATTATAAATTAGTGAGTCTGAAAATTTGAAATATCAGATGTCTTAGATTAACAATTGGAAACTTTGTACTTTCAATGATAGATTTCTTTAATTCTATTTATTTTGCTTGAGGACAAGCAAAAGTTTAAGTGTGGGGGAGTTGATAAAGGCATATTTTTTATGTTTTAAAGTGCAAATTAAGATATAATTATTATAGTTTTTATAGAAATAATTAAGAATTGATACTTAATTATTTTCACTTAGACATTTCAGTAATTAGAGGATTCAAAAGAGGAAATTACGGATAATTTAGAGGAATTTTAAGCAAATAAACGAAGTTCAGATCAATACATACAAATTCGAATCAAAGGTAGCCGGCTTATCAGCCGATTTACAACTTACAACTTACACTAACAGCCTTTGTTGGCTACATCGCCAGCCTTGGATGACTATGTTGCTGGCCTAAAAGCCGACCTTACACTTACACTGCTGGCCTTCATAGCCAGCCTTCATGAAAAAAAGAAACTTCACGCAAGCCAACCCTTATTTTTCATACAAATGGCTTATGTTTCATCGTTTGAAATACTTTTAGGCACTTTTTCCTTAGACGTTGAGAGTCGTAAAATAGTTTTAGAAAATTTTTGAAGAATTCTTCAAGAGAAGTGCTTTGATCATTGAGAGGATTTTGCTTTTGCTGTGGAGACTAAGATTGAAGTTGTAATTGAAGATTATTTCTTTCTAATATAGAATTGGTGACATCTATTTTAATTATTCTTATGCAATTCTATGTATTACTTATCCTTTTAGTTATGAATTGCCTTGCAATTTCAATTAGTATTTGTGTTTTTGTTTCTAAATCCATGGCTAGTTAAATTTATTTATGGGAATTAATGAAACCCTAAATAGTTAAGATGATGATTGTGTTCATGTTATAAGATTAAGAGATATATAAATGATTCATGATTGTAATTTCTATGATTTTGATTATAATTGTTTAATTGATTATAATTGTTAGACAACATTCAAACCATGGTTCTCAACCTTGCCGTAACCGCCATGATCCCCTCTCTTATCACTTAGTTTGACTAAGAGTAGAAAAACAACCATTTCTTCTATCTTCATTGAAGTATTGGTATTTAGTCTAACAACTTAAACGTTAACCCTATTAGGTTATTATGAATCTTAGGTTAGGTCGTTAATCAATTTAAGATTAATCTGGATTATCGAGTGAGCAACCAAGTTCATGCGCATAAAACATGATATATTAAACAAAAAGCAGTACTTAGAGTTCAACTCCCAATCACTACTCATTATCATAAGTACACACATGGCATACACACATATAATCTAATTACAAAATAAGCATTCTTACTCCTCCAAGTATCCTGACATGATACTTCAATATGCCACTAAGTATAGATGCCAACTTACCTATACATTCTAGCTGTTACTCTTGACCATAGCCTCCTTGATCATTAATTACCCCTAAAAATATACAATATATTAGTTTTCAAGCCTTAATTCCTTAGTCATTAGTTAGTTTTATATGTTTTTGGTAGTTTAGTCATAAATTTCATAAGTTATTCCACTTAAAAAACATAATTTCTTGACCAATTAATGATTTTTACAAATTACCTAATTAGCCGAATTCTTTGAGCTATCATCTGAGTAGACTTATTGTGGTTTTCTTTAATCAAAATCCTTTGAGCTTGATTTTGAGTAGTTTTATAGTAGTTTTCTTTAGTCCAAAATCCTCTAAGTTTGGTTTTGGAGTGTATTTGTAGTAATTTCCTTTAGTCCAAAAATCCTTTGGTTTCCCTTTGAGCTAATTAGGTGCTATTTATCATATTGATTTTATCCTTCGAGACAACCTTTGAACTCTTCTAGGGTAAGCCCTTGTTACAATATCCTTTGAGCTACCCATTTACCTTGTTATCCATAGAAGTTTTAATAACATCATCCTCTAATTAATTCTTTGCTTTCCTCATTTTTACATTTACTTACTAATTTTCCACTAAAAGAGATACATTATTTCCACTAAATGCACTATTTTAGGCATCATTTTAGACTCAAAAATCAAATAAAAATATAAAAAACAGTATCATGAAAACTTTGACATAGCAATTTAGTATTAACTTAGGATAATTTGTAAAAAAATTTTAGATGGAAGCTACATCATTTACCCATTTATTTCAACTTCGAAAATCGTCCAATTTTTTTATTTCTAAAAGATGTATATATTAGCTACTAAATTTATACAAATTGATATTTTTTCTAGAATCTATACACAAAAATATGTAAGAATAATTTCTTTCATAATTTTCTAGGCATTTTTAGTATTTTTACAAAATTGAACAAGAATGGACACCCACCAAAAAGTTAGCCTCTAGCTACCAACAGCTACTCCCTCCCTATCGACGACATTAAGTGGTGGTTGTGGCTTCTACTAGTGGTGGTGGTCAAGCTCCAATAACCTTCTAACCTTCTATACCCTCCAATGATCAAACTGTACCTTTGTTTTTTTGTATTTTTTCCTAATTTCCTTCTTTAAATCCCTAAATCCAACACCTAATTTTCCTAAACCCTAATTTGTATATACTAAATGTCAGAGAGAATCTATGTATTTTTCTTAGCTTGCAAAGTTTAGAAATGAATTTTCTTCTCTCTCCTTATGTAATTTCCCTTAAATACCTTGCTCAATTTGTGTGATTCCTTTGCTATTTAACATAAACAACTGTCTTAGTGATTACATACGCCCCATAATCCAATCCCCAGTTGCCCATGAATTTTTTATAATTTTTATTGATTTCTTTATTAATTTCTTAAGTATTTTAGCCTAAAATGCATATATTAGGATATTTTAACTAAATACGACTATAAGTACATACTTAAAAATTACACACAACACATACGTATATATAATATATGTTATTTTATGTCTCTTTTAAATTTTATTACATATATAACTTATCTCTACAAGTTTACGAATTAACAAAACCTATTTTATGTAATTATAATGAATAATATGCAATGTAATTAAGTTTACAATTTTAGCTATATTATTATTATTTTATTATTTTTATAATATTTGAGTCCATGGGGTCTCCTTGTCTATAGTCTTAAGCCTATTCATATGTTTTTATGTTAATCAACTTAGTTTCATCGATACCTTAAATTTACTCGATTAATCCCTATTTGTTGAGTATGGGACTTACATTTCCACCCCTCTTAAGAAAAATTTTTTCCTCAAAACTTTATTTATCATTCAACCTAATACAACATCTAAACACTTCAACATTCAATCAAGTATCACTAATCAAAATATAAACATTTGCAAACTTAATTTCTAAAATAACCAGAGATATCTCTTTTACATCACCATCTTCGATGCCCATGTCAATTCTACTTAAGGGACACTTCCCGATAAACCTTTATGTATTTTACATCTCGGTTTCATAATCTTTGAACTTATGTATCAAGCATCTAATCCTTTTGTAGATCTACAAGCCTTATTTCTACTACCATATCTAGATTCTTCACAAATTTCCTTAACATAGATACGTGGACCACATTGTGATATCCTGATAGAATTGGGGTTAGGGCGAGTAGGTATGCTACACTCCCAACTCTTTCCAATACTTCAAAAGGTCCAATATAATGATGGCTTAGCTTTCTAGTCATTCTAAATCACTTAAATCTTCAAAATGGACTTATTTTTACATACACAAGGTCTCTAACTTGAAATTCCAATGGTCTCAGCTTTATATCTATCCAACTCTTATAATGGTCTTGGGTTGCTTTTGTCCTTTGCCGAATAAATTTCAACTTGTCATTAGTTTATTGAATCAATTTAGGTCTTATTATTGCATGCTACTAACTATGCTATTATAGTGTTGATTGGCATCTTCTTCCATACAACACTTTGAATGGTGCCATTTGTATGGTTGCCTAATAATTGTTCTTATAAGCTAATTTTACTAGTGGAAAATAATGATCCCAATCTCCTCTAAAGTCCAATATATAGCCTCTATGAATATCTTCTAATATCATAATTGTTCTTTTTGTTTAACCATCCATTTATGGATGATAGGCTATACTAAAGTATTATTTCATTGCCAAAGATCGATGTAAGCTCTCTATTGAAAACAATACTCTTTGGTACACCATGCAATCGAATGATATAACTTAGCTAACTTCTCCATTGAATCACCATTTCAATAAGCGAAGAAGTGCGTACTTCTCATTAATCTATCAATAATTACCCAAATAGAATCATGTCTTGCCTTAATTTTGGGAAGTCTTACCACAAAATCCATTATGATATTATCCCATTTCCATTAAGGTACTTCTAATGGTTGCAACAATCTACTAGGTCTTTGATGCTCAGCTTTCACCTATTGATACGCAGTACAACCTACAATATATTGAATTACATCCTTTTTCATTTCCTTCCACTAGTACATGGTTTTCAAGTCTATGTACATCTTATTTCCTCCAGGGTGTAACGTATACCCAATAACATGTGCTTCATCTACGATCTCTTGTTTCAGTTCGGCATCATCAGGTATATAGATTCAACTTTTAAACCTCAATAACCTGTTTTGCATCCATATGAAAATCCGATATTTCCTCCAACTTTAACTTTTCTTTCATCAATTTTAAACTTGGATCTTTTTCTTGTTGCATCTTAATTCTCTCCAATAGGGCCGATTGAACAATTAAGTCCATTAATTTCACCTCACCATCATAGCACTTAAACTCAATTCTTATTTTCTTAAATTCCCAGATCAAATCCTTTTAAGCAATTAATAAGTTAGTTATTTGCTCATGATTCCTACAACTTGAAGCGTTGGCCACCACATTTTCTTTGCTGAGGTGATAATTAATAGTTAAATCGTAATCCTTAATTAACTCTAACCATCGCCTTTATCTCAGATTCAATCCTTTTTATGTAAAGAAATATTTCAAACTCTTATGATCAGTATAAACCTCACAATGTTGACCATACAAGTAATGTCTCATATTTTTGAAGCAAACTCAATAGCTACCAATTCCGAATCATGTGTTAAGTAATTTCTCTCATGAGACCTTAATTGCTTAGAAGCATGATCGATTAATTTGCCATCGTGCATCAAAGCATATCATAATCCATTTCGAGAGGTATCACTATAAACATAATAGGACTTACTTAGATCAAGTAAGGTAAGTATTGGGGCTGAGATCAAATGATCTTTTAACTCTTGGAAACTTCGCTCACATTCCTTAATCCATTCATACTTAATATCTTTCTAAGTTAATCAAGTTAAAGGTCGTGTTATCTTTGAAAAATCCTCGATAAACCTTTTATAACATCCTGCCATTCCCAATAAATTTCTTATTTCAGTACTGTACTAAGTTGTTTTTAGTCAGCTATAGCATTAACCTTTTTTGGATCTACCGAAATTCCTTCACTCGATATAATATGACCTAAGAACGCTATCTTCTCTAACCAAAAATCACCTTTGCTTAGTTTTCCATATATCTTATTGTCCCCTAATTGCTGTAATTCCAGCCTCAAATGATTAGTATGTTCCTTTTTCGTCTTTGAATAAATCAAGATATCATCAATAAATACCACTACAAATTTATCTAAATAAGGTTGATAAATTCAATTCATTAAGTCTATGAAAACTGTGGATGCATTCGTCAATCCAAATGGAATTACCACAAATTCATAATGTCCATACCATGTACGGGATGCTATCTTAGGTATATCTTCTAATTTAATCCTCAGTTGATGGTATCCAGATCTTAAGTCAATCCTTGAGAATACTGCAGCTCCATGTAACTGATTGAACAAATCATCAATTCTTTGTAATGGGTACTTATTCTTAATTGCCACTTTGTTAAGCTCTCTATCATTGATACATAGCCTCATTGTTCCATCCTTTTTCTTCATAAATAACACAAGGGCTCCCTAAGGTGACAGTCTGATAAATCCTTATTCAAAAGTTCCTGTATTTTTTTCTTTAATTCCATTAATGACATTCTATATAAAGCTTTAGATATTGGCTCAGTTTTAGGAACTAACTCAATAATGAAATCTAATTTCCTGTATGGTGCTAAGTTAGGTAAATCATTTGAAAATACATTAGGAAATTCATAAACTGCTAGTATTTTCAACATACTTGGCTGTTCCTTGTTTCCTTCTAAGATAAATACCAAACAATATTGCTAGTCTCTATTACCTATTTTCTCTTCCTCAATTACTTCAATGATTGATAATTTCATACTAAAACTTTTAGTCTTACTAATATATACAATATTTCCATCATCCAGTATTACTACCTTACTTCGATAATCCTTTCGCCTTATGCCTCAACAACTATAATCCCTACAATAACATCATAAACACTTATAGGTAACACTATCGATCTAATTGGAAACTCCCTTTCTTAAATCATCACTTGTCCTTCATTTACTATTTTTTGAGTGGATATATGCTCTCCAATAAGGATTCTTATTATATACATAGCTTTAATTTCAATGACTTCAATTCCATGGTTCAACACAAACTCTTGACTAATAAATGAATGAGAAGCTCTTATATTAAAGAACACATACACAACTTGTCCATTTATGTTCACACAACCTGTTATACTATTATCATAGTTACTAACAAGTTTTAAGAATTTATTACAATTCTACAAACTACTATATTACTAAACACAAATGATTATCTCATTGAGCATATTTTATGCTAAAACTATTAATTAATAGTCAATGTTAGTGTACATACCTGTTACTAAGCCTGGTTTGCCTCCATTCGTACCATCATTATCATTATCCGAACCTTTACAGAAATATTCGTCCATCGTTTCGTCAAACTCCTTGGTATCCACATTAATACTTTCCAACATAAAGACACGTGTAGGGACCATTACAATATCCGTTCCTCCAGCATTCTCAACTCCAAGTCCAAACTATGTATAATATTTGGAAAAGTGACTAGTTTGTCCACAGCGATAACATTTCACATTCTTCATCCTTGGGCACTCTTTATATATATGATTTTGATTTCCACACAATAACATTTTCCTTTCAATTACGTACACTGGTGAGGATAGTGTTCGTGTTCACATTTCCAACATTTGATATTTTGATTTTTATCATAGAAACTGAACCCTTTATCTAATTGTGTTGCTTCGCCAATCATTGCAGCTAACTTCTTTCCCTTTTTATTCAAACTGCCACTTCTAGCACTAGAGAAAGATCTTTTGAAAGTAAGCCTAAATCAATTCATCCCATTGAACTTCTTGCTCTACTCCAATTGCATTAGTACCCAATTATTTTCAAGCTATTGTGCCTTATCTACCACCTCATTATAGGTTTTAAAACCATCGGCCTTAAGCTTACATCTCATTGTAGGCTCAAATCTCTCAAGAAATAGATCTTTCTTATGCTTTGGGTTATCTCAATATGATTGCGGTGTATATTGAATCAATCAATTAAACTCCATTTCATACCGTACCATATTTATTGCACCCTTTTTCAAACACATTAAATCTTCAATCATTTGATTTTAAACACTCAGAGAAAAATATTCATTCTTAAGCTATTCTCTAAATTTTTGCCATGTAAGTAGTCCTAGCAAAGTCCGTACTTTTGAATCCCACCATATCTGTACTCCAAACTTTAGTAAGAAAGTTCCATATGAAAGCTTTTGCACTTTTAGTACTTAAAAAGCATCAAAACTTCGCTCAATTTGGGCCAGCCAATCATTGGCTATAGCTAGTTTTCCTATCTCTCCTTCGAAATACCAATTAGCTTAGATAAACTTCGTAAGCTTACCAACTTTTAGTGTTTGTTGTTCCCCTAGCTCCACTTTAGGTTACCTTTGTCCTATAGCATTTCCACTAGCTATAAGATGCTATATTAAAGCTCCTTATTGTTGGATCATAGTATGCATATTCATCATCATCTATTTAATTGAAGTAGAATCTAACATATTTAGATAAGGTAAAGGTAGTGGTAAATCATTCCTTGGTTGATCTTATGGTGTAGGTGGAACTGGAGTTGGTTCTCTATTTCCAGTTTATCCATTCCCATTCTTATTTCCTTCCTCAGCCATATTAATCAATTATTAAAATTATTCACTTAAACCTACACTTGATATCCATTTACTTATTAGTTAGTATAGTTTTCTTAAACCTCTACACAATCCTTTGACTGCATATTTCCAACTCATTTTATCATCATAAACTTTTAACTACACATCTTTTGGTGATTATTCATTTTCATTAAATTGCCTAAGTTAAGCATATCCTATAGATACATAACAATATAAACACAATTCCCTGTAGAGTTTAAGTCTTGGTTCAATGAAAAGTATCATTGATTTAACACCTATAAATTCAATATCACCTATATACACTAGTAATCATTTGTAATCTTTGAAACATACAATGATACTAAAGAATCACCTATAGCAACATAACTTTATACTTACTTCATTACTAACTTTCATGACATAACTTCATAACTTAGAAATGTACATTAGAACTGGAGCTTTAAATTAGGATACTTACATTAAATTGAACTTTTTACATTGCGGATTATATCTAAACATAACTATAAATGGAAACCCTACTACTTAAGGGACATAAAATTAACTAAGAGTACTTTTCAATCATTCCTAAGGATTGACTAAATTAAGAACTACAACTTATATTTAGAAAATGAACCTAGCTTTTCAATTCAAAAGCTCATTGTCGATAAAAATTCAAACACAAGCATAATGAACCCGAACTCAGCTACAACCCTAAACCCTAGGATAATTAAAGACTTATGACCTAAGTGAATAATTGAAAATATAATTTGAATAATTTTAATTCAACTCTAGATGAATTAATTTAAGAACCAAACCTTAGGAGAATCACATATAAGATAACTTCCTTATTTCCCTTATGAGCTATGTTATATACGGATAGAAAAACCAACCAATCACATTAAATAACTTATCAATTGAGAGTTGGAATCACCTATCACTTGATAACTTATCAAAAGCTTATGATAAGACCATTTCCTTATCTTTCCATAACTTATACTACATATAGATAAGCTATACAACTCCCTCCTAATTATAAAACATGTGAAGTGACAAGGACCATGCCCCTAAAACACCTAGATGGCTAGTTTAAAAAGAGAAGTAATGGGTGGCTATACCATGTCAATTACCCATCAAACCATTTGTCTTTTACATCTACTATTTGCCCCTTAATGCTTACATTATTCAATCATTACTTGGTTGATTAGACACCTTCCTTAAAATTTAGGGAGAGCAACAGTTATGTAATATAACCATGCTTATGATAATTGTTCACACTATGACCTTGAATTCAAATCAACAATGAATCTGTGTTACTCGGCATAGTGTAGAGAATGTTGATTACTCAGCGAGGTGCAGAGAATATAGATTACGAGACCTGTTGGTAGCCAAATGGATGAGTAAGATGGGTGGACGAAAATTGACTATCAACAATTGTCGTCCAACTCTCATGTTCGAGAATTCGACAAAGGGAGTAATACATAATATTCTAGAAGTCAAGTGGGGAGCAGTTCTTTAGATGTCGAGTGAGATAAGAAGCAAGACAATTCGCATCTTAATTGAAAAGTTGCAACTTTCAAATTCCTGCCTATTCAAGAAACCAAAAAGTAGGTGGTATGACATCTATCACCTCAGTCATCGTTATATCGCAGTCCTAATAACTAATAGGGAGTCGTCAATCGGTGGATTTTTGACTCGAAATGAGTGTCAACAATTTGTGCCACTATCAAATCAGCGCATCATTATTGTTAGAAACAAATTTGCAGTTGCAAGGATAAATTGTCCGTATTTAAAGCACTCTTCAAAGTTAGAATTCATTTCTATTCAAAGTCACAAACAAATTTTCTTGCTTTCTTGTCTTCATTCTTAAGTTCTTCAACTTTTATAATATAATTCTTCATAACCATTCAAGTATGGTTCGCAACGTCATCGATAGACTTGTTCTCATACACACCACCCCCCCCCCCCCCCCCCCAAAATAAGGAGTGAGGCGGCATGCTCTTATGGTAGCTTGGCTGCTAATATTGAGGAAAGGTGAAAAAACTCACCTGAATAAATGCTCTTGCTGTAGATAATTATCCTGAGGACAAAGAAGGAAGACCTTCAACAAGATATTTGTATAACAACATAGCTTACTTCTACAACTATCCAAATAGAACTGTCAGTTCTACCAATAGAGTTCTTATCACGAAATACAACTAGTACTAGCAAGATCTTCCTGGAATGTAGAATCTAATGAGGCTGAGAGAGGAGGAGAAGGTATGTTTCCTAAGGGAGCGCGAGTCCCATATGTACCTAAAATGTTTAGATATTGGGTTGCACTTCCCTTTCTAAGATTTTGTAAAGGGCTTCTTCAACTACTTTAGAGTTACACTGAGTATGTTCTCACCTAACACAAACTAGCTTCTAGTAGCTTTTAAGATAGTTTGTTAAGAAGTCTATGTTAGGGCTACGTCACAACTGTTTCGGTTTTTCATCAAAATTAGGAGGCAGCTTGACGAGTGTTACTTTGCCACTGTAGGCACGGGCAGAAGTTCATGGATGGGTTAGTCTTAGATCCACAACTGGCATGATAGACTCATGGCGATAATGTTTGATGAGGAGCTGGACTTCTAAACTCAATGAAATGAGCCAATCTGCGTTAAAGATATAGATTTGATGCCAAATGATGCAGCAATGGCAAAGAAAATTAGGAAAGGAGGAAAAACAAAATGTTCTTTTAGGACGTTGAGAGTATTATACATCGTTATGAAAGTATAGACCCAACCTTTTCTCAAAAAGAAGGTACACTAATGAGATACCATTGTGTCGAGTATAGCCATAAGAGGAAAGTCGTTCTCACGACTTAGAAGGAGAATTGTTGCCTTTCAGCCTTGCTCGGCATAGGGAATGTAAGTTTGTTCTTTTCCAGTATTAATATTAACTTGTTTGCTCATGTTATAGATATGAGTGCTGGCAAGGTAAACCCTACTAAGCTACTAGCCTAAGCAAAGGCCAAAAAATCAAAAGCTAACAAGAGGGTAGCCATAGCGACAACTACCACTCGGCTTACTGCCATGAAGAAAATGATAAAGATAGACACATCTAAGCAAGTGGCAATATAGAAGAAGACACATTCGGCAGGCGGAAGGAGGGCAAGAAAATAGTACCAACCAAGGTCCTTCGTTTGGTGGAGCCTTCGGTAGAAAATATTCAAACTTCTATTAAGTCGAGATAGTCCGGTTGAGAGAGCCAACCCCATAATGAGGCCAAGGATGCCACTGTCGTCAAGGGGTCATTGTTGGCGTTGAAGGCAGTGCCTACTCCTAATAAGAGACTAGGAAAGGAACTCGTCGGCCAACCACCTACTAAAAGGTTCAAGGGTTTAGACGAGAGGATGAAGGAAGCAATGCGATCCAAACAAGGAGGTCGACGAGTGCTTTGTCCGGTGTTAAAGCCAAAATGTTTTAGATACTGACTCAGCCATAGGTGATAAGACAAAATCTTTGGCTTTGATGGAAGGAATTATTCTTCTAAAGGATAGAGAGATTGCCAAGAGGGATGTTGATAAGATCGACGGTTACAATAAGGTCGATATCGTAGCAAAGTTATATGACTTGAGTATTTCTTCTATCTCTATAACTATTGAATTTACTTAGTTGCTGATATTTAGTTTCCTTTTTAGATGAGCAGCCACATTTTGATGGCTTTAGATGAGGTTGATAAAGAGACTAAAAAGGTAAGATCCATAGTAGTCTTCATGTTTTTTGTCGGGTCATTTCAGGTATTCATCATATTAAATGAAATTATTATAGAAAGTTGAGGATGCATATAATGCATCTAAAGCCTAAACTACTGCTACTGAGAATGTTAGGATAAGGGTTGAGATGGAAGTGAGAAAGCTCTAAGAAGACCTTGCTATCAAATAGTTAGCATATACCGTTATTGCCAATGAAGTCTCGAGCTTGAAGGCCAAAATGGAAGAGCAATACAAGGAGGCTGAAGGCCTAAAGGAAGAGTTGTAGAAGAAAAAAAAGAGTATCTAAAGGAGGAGATAATCTATTATGGAGAAGTGGAGGATGTTGTTGATACAGAATTGATTACAGGTATGTCTCTTAAACTCTCTATTAAGTTTAGTTACATTATTAAGTATGTTTTAGTAAATAGTGGCTAAAATGATTAGCTCAGTAATAAGAATTTTAAAGCCCAATAATTGCAACTTGTAAAAACTTAACTTGAAATCGATCTAAGGAATGTCAACATAAAAAAGCATTTAGTGTACACCTTGTTTGACATTAGAGCAACTCATTCCTTCATTGCTCTTATAGTAGCAAAGAGAGCCGAATTTCCCATAACCATCGTTAAATCAAGATTCAGTATGTAAACCCCTACGGGAAGTGTAGTTACTACTAAAGAGATGGTGAAGAAGTGCCCACTCAACATACAAGGCCATGACAGTATGACAAATCTCATCATTCTCGACCTAGGAAAATATGAGATGATTTTAAGCATGAATTGGATGACATCTTATGGAGCTACAGTTGATTGTAAGAAGAAGAAAACACTTTTTAAGGACATGAAAGGATCCTAATTCAAATCTCAAGGAGAATCAATAGTAGTAGGAGTACATGAACTAAGCTCCTTTGAGTTAATGTTGGAGACAAGTTGGATGAATACCACCAAAGTTGAGTCGAAATAGCCAAGAATAGAAGATATTCTAAAAGTAAATGAATTTCCCGATGTGTCTCCAAAAGAACTACTAAGATTGCCACCTAAGAGAGAAATAGATTTCTCCATTGATTTAGTGTCGGGAACTAAGCCAATTCATAAGGCTCCTTACAAGATGGCTACCATAGAATTAAAGGAACTAAAGAAGCAACTTCAAGATTTACTGGACCAAGGGTTCATTAGACCAAGTGTCTCACCTTAGGGAGCACTTGTATTATTCGTTAAGAAAAAGGATGGTTCTCTTAAACTCTGTATCGACTATAGAGAGTTGAACCAAGTCACCATAAAGAATAAGTATCCTTAACCTCATATTGATGATGTGTTGGATCAACTACAAGGTGCAAGTATATTCTCCCATATTGATGTAAGATCGAGATATCACCAATTGAGGATCAAATCGGAGGATGTGCCTAAGATAGCATTTAGGATAAGATGTGGACATTACGTATTTTTAGTAACGCCATTCAAACTAACAAATGCGCTTGCAATCTTCATGGATTTGATGAATAGGGTGTTTTGAGCATATTTGGATAAGCGTATAGTTATGCTTATTGATGACATCTTAGTGTACTCGTCAACTCCAAAACAACATCAAGAACACCTAAGACAAGTGTTAGAGATTTTGAGGGAACACAAGCTATATGCCAAGTTATTAAAGTGTGACTTCTAGTTGAAGGAGATATCCTTTTTAAGGCATGTTGTTTCAAGAGAAGGAATAAAAGTAGACCCTAAGAAGATAAAAGATATCATCAATTGGAAAAGGCCTAAAAATGTCACTAAAGTGCAAAGTTTTCTTGGTTTGGTAAGGTAATACCGAAAGTTTGTCAAGGACATTTCAAAAATTGCTAAACCACTTACTCAATTGACTTAGAAGAATGAGAAGTTTGAATGGAATGAGAAAAGAGAAGAGAGCTTCCAAGAGTAGAAGAAGAGTTTGATTACAGCACCAGTTTTGGTTTTACCCAACAATGAAGAACTTTTTTGAATGTATAGTGATGCTTTTAAGAATGGTCTTAGGTGTATACTAATGAAAAATGGAAAAGTAATCCCTTATGCTTTGCGACAATTGCAACTGCACGAGTAGAATGATCCCACCCATGATTTGGAGTTAACAGTTATAATGTTTGCACTAAAGCTATGGAGGCATTACTTATATGGTGTCAAGTGTGAGATTTATACCAATTATAAGAGCTTGAAATATTTGTTCACTTAGAAAGAATTGAAGATGAGGCAATGGCATTGACTAGAATTGATAAAGGATTATGATCTTATCATCAATTACTACCTTAGGAGAGTGAATGCAGTAGCTGATGCCTTAAGTCGAAAGAACTATGTAGAAGTTGCATCCCTCCTCATCGAACAAAAGGAACTGATTAAAGAATTTGAGAGGATGAACTTGGAATTTTCCTAGCATGAAGTGAATGCTAAACTATCAAACTTAATTCTTGAGCTAACTTTACAAGAAAGAATTAGGAAAGCATAACAAGACGACCTTACTCTATAATATGTAAGAGAGCAAATGATACTGGGAAGGTACACAGATTTCAGTCGGGGCGAAGATGGACTAATCTAAGTGAAAGGACGCATATGTGTACTAGACAACCTTGAACTTTGAAAAGAAATTTTGAAGGAAGCTCACAATTCTGGATATATGGTACATCTTAGAGGAACTAAGATGTACCAAGATCTTATAAAGAACTTTTGGTAGAGTAGGATGAAGTAAGATGTTGCAAATTATGTACTTGAATGCTATACATGCCAAAGAGTTAAGGTAGAATACTAACAACCAGGAGGATTATTATGGTCGTTATCTATCCCTGAGTGGAAATTGGATCAAATTACTATGGGTTTCATATGTAGATTACCTAGAACAATAGCAAATCATGATGTTATATAGGTAGTGGTAGCTCGACTCATAAAGTCAGCATATTTTCTACCCATCAATATGACCTATTCCCTAGAGAAGTTGGCCCAAATATATCTAAAAGAAATAGTACACTTACATGGAGTGCTGGTTGGAATAGTGTCTGGTAGAGATCCAAGATTTGTTTCCATGTTCTAAGGAAGCTTGCAAAAAGTATCAGGAACAAACTTGAAGTTCGGTATAGCATATCACCTCCAAACAAAAATCAAAGAGAACAATTCAAACATTAGAGAACATGCTTCAAGCTTGTGTCATGGAATTCAAAGGGGATTAAGATTCTCACCTACCATTGGTTGAGTTTGCCTACAATAATAGCTACCATTCCTCCATTTAGATGCCATTATATAAAGCTTTATATGGGAGAAAATGCCGATCTCCGTTGTTTTGGGATAATGTGGAGAAGGCAGCTTTAGGACCAGATTTGGTTCAAGAGATAACCAAAAAAGTAGCTATCATAAGGGTACGAATGAAAGAAGCCCTAAATAGGTAAAAGAGTTGGGCCGACTTAAAGAGAAGAGAGTTAAAGTTCAATGTGGGAGAATACGTGTATCTAAAGGTAAGTCCGATTATGAGCATACATCGAGTAAGGACTCAAGGGAAGCTAAGCCTCAAGTACATCAGACCATTTTGAGATCCTCAAAAGAGTAAGAAACCTTGTATACCACTTAGCATTGCCCCTAAATATGACTGGATTACACAACGCATTTCATGTGTCGGTATTGAGGAAATATGTACCTAACCTAGACAATATCATTAAGTTAGAATCAATACAACTTAAGGAAAACCTAACATATGAAAAGCACCCAATCTAGATCATAGAGAGCAAAATTCAGAAATTAAGGAATAAGGAGATCAGGTACGTAAAACTACTCTGGAGGAACTACAAAAGAGAAGAAGCCACATGGGAAGTTGAGGAAGAAATGAGACGAAATTACCCCAAGTTATTTAAAGATTTAAGTATGTCTCTAAGTTTTGAGGACAAAACTTATTTTAAGGGGAGGAGGATATAAACCCTACTACTTAAGGGATATATAATTAGCTAAGAATACTTTTCGATCATTTCCAAGGATCAACTAAACTAAGAACTAAAGTTTATATTTAGAAAACAAACCTAGTTTTTCAATTCAAAAGCTCATTATTGATAAAATTTTGAATACAGGAATAACGAACCCTAAGTCACCCAAAACCTAAAACCCTAGGATAATTACAAACTTGTGACCTAAGTGAATAATCAAAAATGTAATTTCAATAATTTTAATTCAACTATAGAAAATTATAAAATCTCTTGAGAAGCAAATCCTAACATATGAATTAATTTGAGAACCAAACCCTAGAAGAATCACATATAAAATAACTTTCTTATTTCCCTTATGAGCTATGTTATATATGGATAAGCAAACCAAACAATCACATTAAATAACTTATCAATTGAGAGTTGGAATCACCTATCACTTGATAACTTATCAAAAGCTTATAATAAGACCATTTCCTTATCTTACCATAACATATACTACATATGGATAAGCTACACAACTCCTTCATCAATCTAATTTAAAAACATGTGAAGTGACAAGGACTATGCCCCTAAAACACCTAGATGGCTGGTTTGAAAAGAGAGGGAATAGGGGGCCATACCATATCAATCACCCATCAAACCATTTATCTTTCACATCTACTATTTGCCCCTTAATGCTTATATCATCCAATTATTACTTGGTAAGGCTTATGCATTAAGTTTAGAAGCAACAAAAAGAGACTTTTTGAATGCAAACACATACAACATAACTAGCACTCTCTCTCTCAAGTCCTCTCATTTTTACTCTCATTTCATGCACTTTAAACACATAAACACAAAAGCAAACCAAGCCTTACAAATCCTCACTTTGCCACCATACATATACACCTATTCGTGGCACAAAAAGTGCCGTCTTGCTACTCCATTTTAGTCCATCTAAAAGACCATTCTATGAAAACTTTAGGACACCTAAAAACTAGCCTTAAATCTTGAAGTTGTGGTAACATAAGTAGCTTGCGAAAAAGGAAAGGGGAAACAAAGATCAAAAGAGGATTCTAAGTGCATAACCACCTTTCATACTTCTTAAGAGGAGTAAGTTTTAAATTTGAAGTGCTATATTATGCCATGCCTAGGAGTTTATCCATTTTCATGAAGATATTAATGTGTATAAGGTGATAACATAGCTACTTTACATTACGTGATAAGCTCATGAATCTTTTACATAAAAGTTGGACTATGAGTATACTAGGTTTAGTATTATGTGAGATACTTACTTAACACTTAGAATAGAAGTTTGTGACTTGAGAAAATCATGAAATATGTACATGGATGATTATTAAACATGATGGATGTGAGGTTTTAGAAGGATATTTAGGTGTTATTTTCAGTTCCATTTAGTTACATATGATTAAATCTAGCTTTAGGTAAAAGAAAAACTGCAACGTGATCTTTTTATGAGGAAATCCACTCATTGAGGTATAAACATAGGTGTAACACTTATGATAAGTATGTGATTTATAATTTTTACTTAGTACTTAAGCTAAATAATCATCTCATGGAAGAGAAGTTAAGTTAAAGTTAGAATATAAGTAGTGCAGGTTCTTGATTTATCACCTAAATTTAAGAAAATGATGAAACAATTTGAATAACCAAGTTGGAGAGCCATAAACCCAACCAACCAGATCTGGTACCACAAGAAAACCCATGTAAAAATACAACAAAATAAAGTAAACAAAGTGAAAAAACTAACCAAAGCAAGTATAATAAATGTTTAAAGCCTAAAAGTTGAAACCGGGCATAAAAACATCCAAAACAAGCTTAGAACTTCTAATTGGGCCCTTAAGAAATTCTGACCAGTTCTTTAACTAATCAAGAAAAGTTGTTTTGAGGCCTACAAAAGGTTCACATAAACCTCTCTAAGCTTAACAAAATCACTAACTTTAGTTTAGACCAAAACCAAACCCATTTAACTACATAAGCCCACTTAAGAGTCCAAGAAAATTTTGATAGCTCGAAGGTTATGAGAGAAGGATGGAAATTTGACTTTAAAGAGTGTTTTAAGCTTAGAATAAAGTCCTAAGCCTAAACCCAAAAGATTTTCTAAGATAACAAAAAGCCCAACAACTAAATTAAGCTGAAAAGAGCACTAAACCTTGAGGAACCCTATTGTTTTGACTAGTGGACAAAGTTTCAGGTTTTATCTTGAAAATCTAATCACGCCATGTTAAAGTACACTAGAAAATGATGGAAATTGAATATAAGATCATAAAAATCGAATTTCAAACGAGAAAGTTACATGCAATTAAATTTTTAAGTACAATGAGGAAGAATATGAAAACTAAGTTAAAAGTGTAACTTGCAAGATTTTAGGGTAGCCTTCTAATTCTTTTTCAATTTCTTATAATATCATATTTGCAATGTTCAAGGGACTTTACCATTAGAGACGACGTACCCCCAGACTACTGCAATAGATCAACTATGGCCAAGTGAGTGATTCCTAATGACCTCATACTTGGTTTTGCTTACAGTGTACATGCACTTAAATTTATATAATGAACTTGAATGCTTATGGGATATGAGAAATACATGTGTATGATATTATGAGTGAGTGTTATGACTTGCTAATTAGATAATAATGAGAATTCTTTGTGATGATAGTTATGCATAGTTGTATAGAATGAAATTTGTCCGATCATAATGAAAATTGAATTAATTAAGTATTCGATTAAGAAATTTAATGAGTCATGCATTTCTCATAATTGTATCATAACTATATTGACTGCTACCTCATGCGGAAGGTGGGAAGAGGCTTACAAGAGTGAGACCTCTTGTTGGGATTAAGCAACAGTTATGCCATTATTATATATTTGAGTCTCTATCTTAGCTATCGGGCTTACTAGGTGCTAAGGAATGCTAACCATTGGCAAAAGGCCATGCGTTGTGACTTCTACTTAAGGTGTAAGATGTAGATTGTGGAGGCTACCATACTGATAGACTTAGGAATTTTAGACTTAGAGTTTGATCATTTTGAAAAAGGAAAAATGTATTTTCATATGAAAAGTAAAGTTGTTTATATTATGTATAAGTTTAAGTTGTTTTGAGCACATTCTTGCATTTGGAATGAAAACCTAGGTGTTAGAACCCGGTTGATGGTTTGTTCAATTAAATATCTCTAACCCCAACTATAGAGGGTGTAATTTTGAGTTGCATGTAGTTCCTAGGTTACTACGTGTATTGTTTGGTATTTTAAGTGTTTATGCATTCATATGTTTATACATTAAATGAAATTGTTGTATGATATGATGAGGGGATTAACTCACTGAGCGTAAGCTTATACCCCGATAGATTTCCTTTGATATAAGACCATTTCTTTATCCATCTAAGCCGAGGATTGCCTAAGGTAAGTCTCATACGGGGATGGGGTTATGTGATTAGGAGAGCGAAGAGAGAAGTTCTCATTATGGCCAATAGTTATTTATTTCTTTTAGGTAGCTAAATTTTTGTAAATAGATAGACTGATGATAGGCTTTGATGAACTTTTGATGTACTGTAAATATTTTTTTATGGAATTCTAAGTTCCACGCTTTATTTTTTGTAATGTATGAAGTTAGTTAGTAATTTTAGATAATATGCCCAATAATACTCATCCATATACCTAATGGTAGCATAAAGTGGATGGAGCCTTATGTGTCATATGGAAGGCCTATAATCAATGAGGGGGTTGATTGTAGATCTCCATACAATACACAGCAATCTACCACAACAATGATACCATTCAAGTTGTAATAGTACAACTAAGATTACATTAAGATTTCCTAGTACATAAGTTCTATATACATTATTCTTGCCTTGAGTATAAAAGTATATTTACATTTTGAAAATACTATTTACATCAAAAAGAGGCCAAAACATTTGATTAACTAGATACATAACATAAGCCATATGATCCAAAAGTTTCGATAGTAGTCAACTCTTATTCACTCCATCCATTTGATTCATCCAATGTGTAACATTTTCCATAGGAAACCAATTTTCATAATCATTTAAGTCCATGTTATCATTTCCTATTTCTAAATCAAAATTTACTAAAATATATTCAGGTGTCTCAAGAATATATATGATTTCCTACACCTCCTCATTAACCTCATTTGCCAACTTAGGTTCTTCATTTTGATTCACTTCTTTTCCCTCATTAGCTTCTACCTGAATTCCTACTTGATTCTTAGAATTAGCTACCGCCTCAATTTCAATTTCCTCCTCAATCTCATTTTCAGCTTCTACTTGAGCTATTGTTACCTCTAAGTTATACCGAAGATCTTCTTCAAGATCTTCCTCAAGTTCCTCTTCCTCAAAATTTTCTCTTATATTTTCTTATCGAATTGGAACTAGACTCTTAGGAGGTTTTACAAATGGTGCAGGCTCATGTGATTGTAAGGGTATTTCAATTCCTACATTCTTAGTTAATGGAAATCTTAGAAATCAATTTATAATTATAGGTTGATAGTCTCTAGATATATAGGGAGTTCCAATAGGTGTCTAATCATAACCGGGTAGATAATTCTTACCGAGTTCCACTATAGAAGGAAAATGTAACACTAAGACCCTCATCGATATAATCCCTCTATCATACATATACTTTTTCTCGAAAGCTGCAATTGTAGTGTATTCATTATAAAAAAGACCTTATCTTTTAATCATCCTTCATACTTTAAGATAATCCCATCTATCGTATAAAATATTATTTAATTAGCCAACTCCAATAACAAGTTTTGCAACCAAACTCGATAATCAATAGGGGATTATGTCCTTCCCAACTAAAGTGTAATCAAGCATAAATAAGCTCGTATTTATGAATCTGAAAGTAAATACAACACAACACAAATTAGATTAGTATAAATAACTTAGATATATACCTATAAATCTAAATCTTTTACACCTACTTATTCTCCCTACTTTTAGTGTTCTTAACATCTAGTTCATTTTAATTAGATGCTTCAGAGCCTAGTTCTCAACAAACCATGCTCTAATACCACCCAAAAACTATCATGCCCTAAACTTAAGGAGTTGCAATAGTCTTATCATGTAAACCAACTTAGGCTAGAAGCTATTCCCTTAGTTGCTAACATAGGTATGGTTCACATAAGGCGAACGATGACTTAACCAGCTTTGAAGCAATTAGATGAACTCTTGTACTAGATAAGACCTGTGAAGTAACACTATACAAAATACATATTCTCATAATTATAGATAGATTGGTTCCTATACATAACCTTATATACATCAAAAGTTCCATAATTTTCAAAAGAAATTGTACATCTCCATAGGAGAACTGCATTACACATAATAACATAACAACGAGCTAGTGAAGACTATAAGAGCCCTTAGGTAGACCTTATAATCCTTCCACAAAAGAAAAAAAAAAGTATCATAAGATTTAATCCATTCATTAGACTTCATCACTTCAATCCCTAACCCGTCGAAACTAACCTGTAGATAACTGTATTGAGGTATCTTTTGGTACTACATTGTACTTGCAAAACAATCTATTGGGATTTAAGCATAATTAACTTAGTAAGAAAGGATAGAGTCATAAGAGTACATTAGCAAACATTGTTGTCCTATCATTAATTAAATGCAACTGCAACAAACAAATGATATATCATCTCACAATGTTTAATCAATTCATTATCAAATCAGAGTAATTTTGTCCACTATAACTTGGATTTTGAGGATTTTTAACATGACACTATCAGACTAAATTTGGGCTTGTGCAATGAAGACATTTATCCTCTTTAAACAACATTCGAACCATGGTTTCCAACCTTGTCACAACCCTCTCTCCTATCACTTAGTTCGACTAAGGGTTGAAAAAAGATCATTTCTTCTATCTTCATCGAAGTATTAGTATTTAGTTTGATAACCTAAATGTTACCCCTATTGCGTTATTGTGAATCTCAAGTTAGGTCTTTAATCAATTCAAGATTAATCTGGATTATCAGGTGAGCAACTAAGTTCATATACACAAAACATGATATTTCAAATAGAAAGTAGCACTCGATATTCAACTCCTAATCACCACTTAATATCATAAGTGTTGATGGGTGATTTTTGTCCCGTTGTACGAACACCTGCAAAACATGAAAATGGCTACCGAGGACGTTGGAGGGTCCTTCGATGCAACCACTCCAATGCCTAAGCTAGTTCCCTCGTCTTATAGAGAGAGAGATATATTAAGTAGTTATGGTGTTGAGAGAATAGAAGAGCCTCCTCTTACTTGGGGTCTTGGTTGATATTTATAGTGAATCTATAGAGATTATCCCTATACTAGGTTATTGGATTGGGTTTAGAAGTTGGGCTGACTAATATAGGCTCATATAATAATGATAAAAAAATGCCTATCAACATTTGCCCCCCACTCTCTTAGGTGACAAAGTTGGAAAAGAAAGTATTTAGGGAAGTTGATTTGGTGGGGATTTCTGGAAAAGTTTGTAATCCCAGCCTAAGGAGGCTAGAGTGCTTGAGGAAGCAAAGGCTTGAAGAAGTGAAAGCACTTGAAGAGGCAGGAGTGCCTTAAGAGGCCAATGTGCTTAAAGGGGTAGGAGCATCTAAAGAGGTGGGAGTACCTAAGCCTGAAGAGACAGGAGTACCTGAAGAGGCAAGGAGCGCCTAAAGAGGCATAGGCCCGAAGTGGTAAGAAGCGCTTGAAGAGGTAAAGGCCTAAAGAGGCTGATAGGCTTAAGAAGGTGAGAAGGCCTAAAGAGGCTGAATAAGCATGCAAGTTGTCAAAACTCAGCATGATTCGTGCTAAGTTGAACAGTAAAATAGGCTAATTAAGCTTTAGTCCATTAAAGTACTAGACTTTGGCTTACTTACTCATTGTCCATGCTAGTCATAGGACTTCGAGCACTTTACCCATCATATCTAAACAACTCAAGCTTTTTAAGAAGTTCACCATTTATCAAATAGATAGGGCAATTAAATTTATGCTAAGTCATTGTCCATTGAGTATGGGATTTAGAACTGTACGGCTGGAAAGGATAAATTGTATTAGAGCATTTCTAGTGTGAGCTCGGCACTGCATTAAGAATTTAGTCAGTTGAGTGTTCCTTCACCGGTATTATAGCTCAATAGTGAACTTGAATGAATGGCTTGCAATGAGAAGCTCGGCAATTTAAATAGTCTCTTACTCGGCTTCTCGGCTACTCGACTCGAAGTTTAGAAAAAAACTTGACTTCTCGGCAATGTACATGCCGATAGATAAAACTTGACCGCAAAAGTCTAGCATCTTAGCTTATCGCCTACGCTCAGTTCAAATAATTTTCCACCATCGCTCACATAAGCTCGACACTTGCTCACGTACTTAGCAATTGGGTCGACATATATTGTCGTTCGACATTTAACTTGACACTTACTGTTGTTTGGCAGATCGTGGTCAGTACAGCTCAAGAATCATAGCCGCCATGGTGTTTAACGCATCAACTCTCATCAATTCAGCCCAAGGCTTCAAGTTTTCCATTTGGTGGTCTCAATAGCTCGATAAGAGCTTGTCAACACTATCATGAGCTGCTCAGGAAGTGTTAGGCAACTTGGCAAGTGGAGTTGCAGCTCAGTTGGAAGAAAAGCAACTGAAATAATTTTGGATTTGAGCTTGTATACATAGCTCAACATGGAGATGGTTGTTTCTCGACATGGAGCTTAACGACATATTATTACTTGGCTTGCGCCAGTAGGAATAGACAAAAACTCGAAACATAGAGATTAAGTCACCCTTAAAGGAATAAGCTCAACTTAGCTTTTGTTAATCTCGGCAGTGGAACGCATAAGGAAACTCTACTATGACTTGTTATGGCCGCTCTTGATTCACTCAAGTTGAAATTAACTTGGAACTCAGCAAGTTGTGATGCCGTATGGTTACTTAGCTATTGAGTTTGGCAACCAGACATGTTCGACGCGTCAGTCGTTGTTACTTAACTATTGGCCCTCAAGTTCACTTACAACTCGTCCATGCTCATTTCATTAGTTGGCGAGAACAAGTCAACAGCTTGGCCTATGCTTAACTTGCTTCTCCGTTCCATGGATAAGTGTAATTGGTTTCAATTAATTGGCAACTCTTACATGTTACTTGGATCCCTCGTCTGCCGCACGAAGGACTAAGCAATTTGAAGTCTCCAAGTCAGCAATTGGGCCTTAAGATTGAGTTGTTCAGCGGGGCCTTGGGATTGAACTGTTCGGCAACGGCATCTGTATTTCCCGGTAACGGAAGTTTATATTTCTCGGTATTTGTGAGGCTTCTCTCGCACCAGAGTTCAAGGATTTGTGTTTCGTATGGTCTCGGTATCTCGGTAATTTGTAAGCCGATAGAAGAACTCGGTAATTGTTCCTTGAGTGGCTTATCGGCGCGAAACTTGGATTCTTCGATGACATAAAGAAAACTCAGCTTCTTAGCACTATGAGATGATGAACTCTTTATGAATCCCATAAATTTAACAATTTAAGTGTAGGATTAAGTTTGAATATTGTAAATAACTTTCAGAGTTGATAAGATTGAGTAAGATAAAATTTTTTTATTAAACTATAAATTTAAATATATTATAAGTATTAAAAATCTTAAAATTTTAATCGAAACTTAAATTACGTACGAAAACCTTAAACCCTATATGCGCGTAAATATTCGAAATTGAACTCAAACTTGACAAAAACTAAAAAACTATAACTTTAAGTTTATAAAATAAATAAATATAACCTACTAGTAATAATGCCTTAATCGATTGTAATTATTAATTATTACGCATAATCGTATATAAATTTAAGCGAACATATTGAAATAACTCGTAAATGTTATAAATGTAACAAGTAATAATTAAATTAATAAATTTTTATAAAATCTCAATATCATTTTATAAATACAAAATGTATAATTTTTGTGTTTGGAAAAATTAAATAATTTTATTTTTCCTCTATTTTTTTTTCTTTCTTTTTCTTCCTTCTTTTTCTTTTCCTAAATTCTTTACATTGCGCGTTGGGGTTCCAGACTTTTCAAGCAGCCCATGTGCTTTTTGTTCAATTTCCAAGTGTTTAGTTATAAGATGAGAAACCAAAAAAAATGATTACATGGTCCATCCTGATTAATTCTATATCTCACCTTGATCTTCTTTATCTTTTCTTTTTTTGTTTGATTCCCCTAAAGGTTTAGCTACTGCTCTTATGCTTCAAGTCTGGAAAAGGAAAAAAAATAAAATTAAATTAAAGAAACAAACCAAACGACTTTATAGCTTTAATTCTTTTCCCCTATCAACCGTAAACTTCCCTAGCTTTTCCCTTTCAAATTTCTGGAAATTGCAAACGAAGAAGAAGGTAAAAGTTCTTCATTCTCGTGAATAAATTGCATATCCTTCTTCTTTTCCGACAAGTGCATCGATGTTTCAAAGGACTCATCCTCTTCGGTGATGGTGGCAACTTCGGTGAGCCGTAAATTGCTCAACATCTTGACTTCCTCTGAGTGTTGTTAGTAATATTATGTCGTTTTCACTTGTCTGCTGACATAACTTTGTTTTATTTTCCTTTGTATCTTCATTTCTACATTTTTCAACCATGGAGCTTCCAACGAAACTTTGACCAGCTACTACGTTGGATTCTCCATCCCATATCAGAGGCGTTATCCATTTCTCCGATTATAACACCGTCTTCTGGTCCATATTTTGAGTTTCTTTCTCTCTACATTCGATTTCGATCCTTTTTTTGGTGAGTCGTCTCCCATTCCTAGATAATTTTTGTTTTTCATGTATTGTCAATTCTGTTCATTAACTTATTTTTTTATTTAATTATTTTCTCTAAGGATTTGACAACAATAGCTTCTACATTAAGATTTAATTGAGTTTTGATTTTTTTTCTCTAGGACCTCGTAAATTATTTAGGTTCGTTGGTTTAAATAATAGACTTGTTATCAATACCTCCTTCTTTATGAAAGAGGAGATGACGACTTCGAAAAGAAAATCTTAATATACCAAGTAGGTTATATATATACGTGTGTATATATATTTATATGTGTAAATGTAGTTAGCCTAATTTTATGAATTTTTTCTCCTCAATACTGCAATTATTTTTCAATTGTTGAAACAATAGTGATATGCTTGTTCGGGTTATTGTCCATGTGTGGTTAAAAATATATATATGTCCATGATAAAAAAAAATTTAACTAAATATATATATAATCATTTATAAAGAGACCCCAAACGATTGAGACTTCCCATTATTAGGACTAAACCAAATAACAAGGGCTTTAATATTGATTGATTAATTATTTTGCAAAGCTGAAAAAAGAATTAATCATAAAATTCCAACTGATTTAACTAAATATGCAAATTGGACATATCCATGTAGAGCTAAGACCTTTCTCAATTTCATTAGACTTCTTGAATGTTGAAATGACTAATAAATCACTAAAAGTGAAGTTAAAATGAGTAAATTACAAGAAATCAAAGTTTAGATTTAGGTCAGGAATTAAGAGAAGTTGAGATTAGTTTAACTGGTTATGATTTCAAATACCTTACTTTTCTTATTTGATATTATCTTAGGTGATCCTATAATCGATACTCGTAGATCATTATGATCCATAGGCGCCATGATCAGGTGAATACTCTCGATGATTTTATACTTATTTTGTGTTTGTAATTAGTGCACCTAAAGTAAATATTAATAATTTGATGCATAGGGGTTCAGGTTATGTATGTGTCTGAATACTGGTTGTGTATTGTGTAAAAGATTGTGAAACATAATAGCTGAATAATTGATTGCTTGATTTATTACTACATAATTGAATGGTTTGTTGATATTTGTTGATCACCTCATAAGTTGACTTAATCATATTCAACTTAACTAAAATTAAATTGATCATGCATAAAGCACGAACATTGTATATAATGTTTCGACCATCACCTTACACGGTTGATAATGAAGGGCCTTATAGGGATGGATTTCCACATGATTTAATTAGTATAGTGTAGGAGCATCAGTACAATAAGACCTTTCCCTTAGCTCGTGAGTTTTACTGGCTTCGAAGATGCTAACCATAGGTGGTTGGGGGTCGCATCTAAAGACCACCACTGTAGGGTATGAGTGTGGATTGCGACAGCCACCTCATTACTAAACCTGGATATTTATATACTACTGACTATTGGAAATAGAAACCTATTCATGAAATAGAGAATTTCTATATATATTTATATATGGTTAAAAACCCAAGTTCTGGAGCCCCGTTGTGATTAGTACTAATGTATCTCCAACACTTACTTTAGAGGGCATTAAATCCAATGTTGTATGTATCACTTATCAATTGCATATATATTGTTAGCATATTGCTTGTTCATGCATTCATATGTTTGATAGTAAACTGTTTAATAGTAAACTGTTTGATAACTTGTTTGTTAGTATAGTACGAGGGATATTTTAGTAAGTTCTTGTAGCTTACTCCCCAATAGTTTTCTTTTGTAGGTTGCTAGATAATCGGGTATGGGCTAAGAGTTAAGTGTTGAGTACTAGTGTCGGAGTGCTTAAGAGTTAGAATATGAGGATAGACAGTATAAACAGTTTGAAATATTACATATAATTATTAATACTATAGTCAAATTTTGTGACTTTCGTAAGTTTGAGTTTTAGAACTTTACTACCTAATCTTCTCGTTTGGTAGGAGATACTGATTCTCTATAGTTCTAATAGACTGTAGCATATCGAATATCTATAGTCACATATATGCTGTAATAAGTTAATTAAATTAAGAATCGAAACTTTAGTGATTAATTGTTTGAAGTCTTGCAATCTTTGACTTGTAAAGTGATTTTCAAATCATGGGTGTACACATAATATGAAAATTTTACACAATCCTACTAAGCCCTCTTTAAGGTTATGACACTCTTGACCATCTAGGCGTAGAGCTTAGATAAAGATCTCGACACTTGGTGAAGCTTTTGGCCATGAGTTGATGAACTCTCAACCATCTTAGTGTAGAACTTGGATAAAGCTCTCAACACTTAGTGAAGCTCTTGACCATGGACTACCGCATACATGATAGTTCAAGAACTTAATTCGGCATGGTAACTCGGCAAAGGTGTCACAACATAGTCATGACAATTGCACTCAGCAGCAATATATAACTCGAGAACAATGTTGTAACTCTTCTTCTAGCACATTAAAAGCTTAGATGTGTCTGCATCTCTATATGGGAACTTAACTTGATAAGAATTACTTGGCCATCATTGTAGGGTACGAACTTGCTATTACGGACTGTTGTTTTTCTTGCGGTCATGTAAAGAAATCACTCAACTATTGCCTACAACACCTTCGATGGAAAGTCATTCTGAGCAACCATAAGCTTGGGAGTGCATGTTACAACTTGCTCAAGTTGTGGTTCCATATTAAGACTTAGCCATAAGCTTAACTGCTTGGAGGTGTTTACATACATAAGGGAGACTGTTATGAACAATAATTGTGGTAGTTAAATTCTTGCAAGAAGAAAACTGTCATGTATAAGGAGAAAACCGTCATGCATGATGAAAACCGTCACACATGAAGAAAACTGTCACTACTTTTGGTCCTACACATCTCCTCAGGAAGAATCCAACATCAAAGTTCCTTTCTTAAAATAAGTATAAATAGTCCAAATCCTAGGTGAAAAGGACTTGAAGCCATAGTTCTTTAACAATAAACAAATGATGCTTGAAGCCTTGGTCTCTTAGCAAATCATAAGCATATGTAATCCAGTGCGGTGAAGAAATTTGACTAGACATTATTAGGGGATCATTAGAATATAGCATAAGTGTGCAAATCAAGTGTGAAAAAGTTCAATGAAATGAAGAAAATCTCGTTGGGGAATTTTTTTAAAACAACATCGAGAATCGTGCAATTATTATGCGTTCCCATAAACTACACCAATTGTTAATGGGTGATTTTCATCCTAATGTGCGAATACTTGCAAAACATGAAAATTGCTACAGGGGTCACCGAAGGGTGCTTTAACGTGGCCACTCCAATACCTAAGTTAGTTCCCTTATCTTGTGGAGAGAGATATCGAGTAGTTATGGTGTTGAAAGAATGGGCGAGCCTCCTCTTACCTAGGGTCTTCATTGATATTTATAGTGAGTCTATAGAGATTGTCCTTGGACTAGGTCACTAGACCGAGCTTAGAAGTTGGGTCGATGAATATAGGCCTATATAATAATTATCAAAAAATGCCTATCAACAACAAGCACACATATGGCATATGCAAATGCTATCTAATTACAACCATAAACAAGCATTCTTACTGTTCTAAGTATCTTGACATGATATTTCAATATGCCACTAATCATAGATCTCAATTTACCTATACTTTCTAGCTGTTACTCTTAACTATAGCCTCCTTGATCATTAATTACTCCTAAAAATACATAATAGATTAGTTTTCAAGCCTTAATTCCTTAGTCATTAGTTTGTTTTATATGTTTTTGGTTGTTTAGTTGTAAATTTCACTAGTTATTCCACTTAGAAATCATGATTTCTTGACCAATTAATGATTTTTACAAATTACCCTAATCAGCCGAATCCTTTGAGCTATCATTTAACTAAACCTATTATGGTTTTCCTTAATCAAAATCCTCTAGGCTAGATTTTGAGTAGTTTTGTAGTAGTTTTCTTTAGTCTAAAATCCTATGAGTTTGGTTCTGAGTGTATTCATAGTAATTTCCTTTAGTTCAAAAATCCTTTGAGTTTCTCTCTAAGCTATTTAGGGGTTATTTATCATATTGATTATATCCTTCGATATAACCTCTGAACTCTTCTAGGGTAAGCCCTTATTATCCATAAAAGTTTTAATAACATCATCCTCTGACTAATCCTCTTCTTCCCCATTTTTACATTTACTTACTAATTTTTACCTCTAACTTACTATTTGAATATCAATTTAGTACATTAGTCATTACCAAAATCCTCTGAATCATCCTTTACCTTTTAATCAATGTCCTATAATTAGTTTATTTACTGACTTTCTTCCAATTTACAATTATGAAATTAGTTTTTAAATAACAAGTAACACTTTAACAAACCTTCCTTAGCTTCATTTCTTCCCAATTCCTTATATATCCCATCACAATTCATCAATTGTTTAAAATTCCCTCAATTAGTCAAATGCCAACTTTATTATTTAAAGCCAACTTCTTCCTTCTCACCATGTCTCACTTAAACAACCAATCTAACCCTCCAAAGCGGTGTACACACTCCAAAATATAATTCAAACTCAATAGCTAAGTGAGATTATTAAAAGAGACACATTATTTGCACTAAATACACTATTTTAAGCATCAGCTTAGACTCAAAAATCAAATAAAAATTATATAAAATGGTATCAAAAAAACTTTGACATAGCAATTTAGTATTAACATAGGTAGTTTGTAGAAAAAAAATTTGAGATGGAAACTATGTCATTTACTCAATTTATTTCAACTTTGAAAATCGTCCAATTTCTTTGATTTCTTTAAGACGTATATATTTGCTATTAAATTTATGCAAATTGATATTTTTCCTAGAATCTATACATGAGAATATGCAAGAATAATTTTTGTCATAATTTTCTAGGTATTTTTAGTATTTTTACAAAATTGGATAAGAATGGACACCTATCGAAAAGTTGGCATTCAGCTACTAACGGTTGCTTCCTCCTTGTTAGAGGTGCTAGGTGGTGGTTATAGCTCCTGGTGGTGGTGGTAGTCAAGCCCCAAGAACCCCTTAACCTTCTATCCCCTCTAGTGATCAAATTGCACCTTTTATTCGTAATTTTTTCTAGTTTCCTTCTTTAGATCCCTAAATCCAACACCTAATTTTCCTAAACCTTAATTTGTATGTACTAAATTTGGAGAGGATCTATGTTTTTTTCTCAACTTGCAAAGTTTAGAAATGAATTTTCTTCTCTCTCCTCATGTAATTTCCCTTAAATACCTTCCTTAATTTGCATGATTCCTTTGCTATATAACATAAACACATATCCTAGTGATTACTATGCCTTATAATCCAATTCCCAGCTACCCATGAATTTTTTATAATTTCTTAAAGATTTCTTTATTAATTTCTTAAGTATTTAGCCTAAAATGCACATATTAGGATATTTTAACTAAATACAAGTATATGTACATACTTAAAAATTGTACAGGATGTGTACATATATATTATATATGTTATTTTATGCCCCTTATAAATTTTATGTCATATATAACTTATCTTTAGAAGTTTACAAACCAACAAAACTTATTTTACATGGTTATGGCGAATAATACATAGTATAATTAAATTATACAATTTTAGCTATATTATCATTATTTTTTTTTTAAATATCCTGGTTTACGAGGTCTCTTCATCTAGAGTCTTGAGCTTATACGTAAGTTTTTACGTTAATCAAGTTATTTTTATTAATACCCTAAATTTACCTACTTAATCCCTAATTACCGAGTATAGGCTTACATTAGCCTCAGCTAGATATGACATACAAGCATTGGACAACGGTCCATTCGCCACTAACCTCGAGCTATTAGAAAGATTAGATAAAAGTATGAGGGTTGTAACTTGGAGAGAGTTTCTTGTAAGAAACATGATAAGTGAAAATTCATTAACAGGAAAAACTGATTCTAATTACAATGGATAGGGGATTATTTATAATAAGTGATGTACTTAGGAGCTAAGCTATCACTAGGGCCTATTATAGGGAATCAAATGAGTCCTTCGAAATATCAATGAAAGTGGAAATAGGTTGGTCGGCAAACTTACACAATAGCTTCATGAAGCTATTCTCTAGATATAACTCATTGAGGAACACTACACGACTTAACTCTCACTTGATATGACTCTCAAGCGAAACTTAACGCCCACTTGCCACTAACCTCAAGCTACTAGCAATATTAGATAAGAATGTAAAGGATGTGCTTTAGGAAGAGTGTCCCACAAGAACAATGAGAAGGATATTCATTAATAATACGATGATGATTCCTTTCGACTACAAAAAACAAGGGACTAGTTATAGTAAATCCTAAGGCAATAAGGAAATGCTAAAATTACACAAAAGGGTAATACAAAACAAAAGGAACTTAGTACATTGCTAAAAGGGGCAAATATGACAACTAAGGTAAAGAGAATATAGTACAATGTTACAAAAAATAAAGACAAGTGGTAGGTTGTCATTGCATTTGTATAATAAGCAAAGACGTATTGGGGCCAAGTTATGTAGAGGCCGCAATGGATTAGCAAAGGGAAGAAGCAGGGAGGTCAGCTTTCAGGTTTTTAGTACTTAATGGGTAGGGGGTAGAGCAAATCAGAGTTCATTTGAGCTAGGTATTCAAGGATTTCACTTGGCCTCCTTGGTATTGAAGCTCATCCTTATTGAGCTGAGTAGCTATGATCCTTCTTCCTAGACCTTACAAGCCCTTAAGACAGCCTGGGTTGAGTGGTTCGAAGGTCGGCATTCCATCACCTCCTCATGGTTGTTAAAAATTTTCCTTTAAATCTTTGTTGGTTTCTTCTTTAGGGATATAGGGTGTTAAATCATAAACATCGAAAGTTGGTGACACTCCATACTTATCCAACAATTTTAGTTCATAAGCATTGTTATTGATCCTTCAAAGAATCTTAAATGGACCATCTAACCTAAGCAAGAGTTTGGTTGTCCTTTCCTTTAGGAAACTTTCCTTGCTAAGGTGAATCTAAATTAGGTTTCTAGGATAGTAGATAGTACTTCTCCGACCTCTGTTACCTTACTCTTACTATCAGGCTATGGTTTTGGCCAACTGTTTAACAACCTTCTTATGTAGCTTCTAAAATTCTTTAGTACGTTGTAGGCTTGTTTGAATTTCTCCTTCATAAGTTAAGCAAGGAATCATGTCTAGGGGCTAATTAGGGTTAATTCCATAGACAATCTGGAAAGGTGATTTGCCAATTGTACTATAGGTTGAGCGATTATAGGAAAATTTAATTATAGGTTGATATAGATCCCAATCATGTAAATTCTTTCTAACAATAGCTTATAGTAAGCTACCAACCAATTTGTTTACGACTTTATTATGGCCATCTATTTACGAGTGGCAGGAAGTACTAAGCAGGAGTTTAGTGTTAAGTTTCTTATATAAGGTTTGCTAAAAGAAGCTAGTGAACTTTGTATCTCAGTCTAAAACAATACTTCTAAGGACCTTATGAAACCATGTGATTTCATGCAAAAGGAGGTTAGCAATAAATAAAGCATCATTGGTCTTATGATAAGGAATGAAGTGGCTCATTTTGCTAAACCAATTAACTACCACTATAATAGAATCATGTTTTCGAGCTGTCCTAGGTGGTTTGAGCATGAAATCCATACTTAGATCGATCCAGGGCTGATCAAGCAATGGTAGGGGTATGTAGTCTCCATATGGTTCCTTCCTTCCCTTAAAATGTTCTAGAACCTTATGTATATCCTTCATCATCCCTAACCAATAAAAGTGCTCTTTCAATAGCTCTAGAGTCCTCTTTTCCCCAAAATAACCAACTAAGCCCCCAGCATAGGCTTTTTGAATAGGTGATTCTCTAGCCAAGTTATTCGGCACACATATGCATCTTCCCTTCATTAGATACCCTTAGTTCAAATAGAACCCATCCATAACACCTCCATATTGGCATTTGACCACTAAGGGTCCAAAGTATGGATCCTATTCATATAGACTTGGTAGGGTAACAAACCCGAGTAATCTAGCTTATAAAGTCCTCAAAAGTATATGCTAATGTGAAATGGCATCAACTACAATGTTCGAGTCGTTAGAAGTATATACTAATGTGAAAGGACATTGACTATAGTATTCGAGCTTCCATTCTTATATTTGATCACATAACAAAACATTTCTGAAAACTTTACCTACTTAGCATGACATCGGGAGAGCTTTTGCTAGCCTTAGAGGTGCTTAAGTAATTCATGGTCCATGTAGATAACAAATTTCTGAGGTAGCAAATAATATTGCCAATTTTGAAGAGCTCAAATAAGAGCATAAAATTCCTTGTCATAAGCTGAATAATTTAGAGCGATACCACTAAGCTTTTCATTGATGTATGCAACAGGTTAGTGCTCCTACATAAGTATGGCACCAATGCCTACTCCGGATACATCACACTCCCGTTCGAAGACTTTTTCAAAATCTAGTAACGCAAGTACTAGGGTAAAAGTCAATTTAGATTTAATCTAATCAAAACTTTTTTGAGCTTTCTCTAACCATCTGAACTCAGAGTTCTTCTTGGTTAGTTGGGTAAGAGGGGTTGCTATGGAACTAAAGTTTCGAATAAACCTTTAATAAAATAAAGCTAGACCATAGAAACTTCTCACATCTGCCTGGCTACAGAGGTTAGTGCTAGCTATTCTAAAAAAGAACTTTTTGTCATCAACTTAGATTCCTCCACTAGACACAACATATCTAAGGAATATAATCTCATTCTAACAAAACAGGCGTTTCTTTAAATTACTAAACAGTTGTTCAACTCAATGAATATTAAATACTAATGTTAATTCCTCAACATGAGAATTCAAGTTAGCACTATATACTAGGATGTCATCAAAGTAAACAACAACACATTTACCAATCAGAGGTCTCAAAACATGGTTCATCGGTTACATGAAGGTGCTTGGTATGTTGGTGAGTCCAAACGGCATTACCAGCCATTTAAAAAGACTATTCTTTGTCTTGAAGGTAGTTTTCCACTCATCTTTAGGTTTCATTCTAATTTGGTGGTAGCCACTTTTTAGATCAAATTTCAAGAATATCCACGTACCATGTAATTCATCTAACATATCAACTAATTGTGGAATTGGATATTGGTACTTGATAGCTCTCTTATTGATAGCTTGACTATCGATGTACATTCTTCATTAGCGATTCCTTTTTGTACTAGGATAGTTGGTGCAACATAGGGACTCATGCTTTCTCAAACATACCCATGCTTAATCAACTCATTGACTTGACTCTTCAGCTCAGCTACTTGCCTGGGATTAACTCTATAGGTAAGTTAGTTAGGTAGGACTATGTTGGGTTGAAGATCAATATAGTGCTCAATGCCTCTAATAGCTCAACAAGAAACAAATCAACATATTTTTGGAGTAAGGTCTATACTTCGGCAAGTAATGCTTTAACCTCCTTTAACTTAAGAAGTCTTCTAACCAATAGAAGTATAAACTCCTCCTTCTTAATATCCTTAGAAAACTTTGCTTAAGAAATCACTAAGGACTTCTTCTATAAGGATTTAGAAACCTTGACTTAAGATTCCTAAGCTTCTCTTAGGTTAATAGGAGTCAACACAACCTTCTTCCCATCTTTCTAGAACATATAAGTGTTCATATATCCATCATAGAGCACTTTCAAATCAAATAACTAGGGTCAACTAAGTAGTATGTGTGAAGCACACATGGGTAGGATGTCACACAACACCTTATCCCTACATCTATCACTAATAGTGATTGGTACCCTAACTTGCTCAAAAACAAGTAGTCCTCCCTTCTCATTAAGCCAATGAATCTTATAATGTATTGGATGAGAATAGGTTGGTAGCTTCAGAGCCTTTACCACTCTTTATGTTATCACATTAGTGCAACTACCTCCGTCGATGATCAAAACACATAGATTACTATTCACTCAGTAGTTTGTATGAAAGAGATTCTCTCTCCATTCATTCTCATTAGAAGTAAAGGTACTGAGAAATCTCCATACAACCATAGACTATTCGCCCTTTTCAAGTTAAATGAAGGTGTTAGAATCTTCATGAAATTCTTCTATCATATGATCAATAGTTACCACTTCTTCTCCTTTACTTGTACTCTCCACTTTGAACTGGGGCTTTTGAAAATCCCTAAAATTTTCCGACTTAACATATGAAGTAGACTCAAGTGTGTTAGATAATCCTAAAAGTCGATAAGGCTAGTTAAGATGAAAACTTGAAGATAACAATCATATATACAACTTTTAAACCCTAAATGTATATAAACACTACAGATTATACCCGAAAGTAATAAAAACCTTAGAACAATAATTTTAAGTATATAAACTTACTAATTCGTTATAATTTCATGATAAAACCCTAATCGAATATCAATGCTTAATAATACACTAAGTCATATAAAATCATCAATCAATAATCAAAGATAACTTCCAATTATTCATAAATGTGTACAATACTAATTTAATTTACTAAAAACTAGGATATTGTATTATAGATCATATTAGTCTCATAATTATATAACTATGTCAGTATTATATAGATTTAAGTGTTTAGTTAATGTTTACACTACATATAATCAATGTTAGTATTATAAATTATGTTTTTTATAATAATTACGTTAAGTATGATGCTAAATCTTATATAGGGATATAAATACTTAGAGAAAGGTTTCAATAATTGTTTTTGCTAATTATTTCATTTAACACCATATTTTCTTAATTTTTCTCCTAATTATTCTTAATTCTATTATTATGTACACTAATTACATGTAAATTTCCAATAGTTGACCAAGTCAACATTTGACCAAAGTCAAAATGTTAACTAAGTCAACAAATGTCATTTTAAATCTAGAGATTTCTTCCATTTTCTTTGATTTTCCACTCATTTTTCATATGTTTTCTTTTCCAACTTTTCTTTCCCTTGCTGCCACAATTAGAAGACCTTAAACCTCACTTTTTTCTTCCATAACAACACCAATTAAGACACAAGAAACCCCCTTTTCCCTCTCAATCAAAATCATGACCCTCCCCTTTCTTTTCTATTTCCAACACTTTTTCAATTTCATTTTCATAACTTCAACTATCACCACAAACTACTATACCATATACTTGATATCCTTTCCATTTTACAAAGAAGAAAGAGGTATAATTTCATTTGATTTTCTATTTTTAACAAGTAGATAGTTATCTACCTTATGTTGGTATAGGAATTTTGTGTAATATGTACATGTATGTTAATGCAAATCGAAACTCTTATATACATGCATATAAGTGTAGAAATACTTATATATATGAGTATAATACCTATGTTCATGTGGCTTATGACTACACATGAAGTATGTATGCATAAACCTTAGTATTATACATAGTATAAGTATACATATACATAGACAAAACTAAGAGAACATAAGTATATGTGGAGAAGTTGTACATGAAGATTCTAATGAATACATAAAGTATAAATACATGAACATATGTATGGATATCCTCATACATGAATATCCTTTATGCACATAACCAAAAATAAGGAAAATACTAAGTGTACACACATATAGCTTACTAATTGAACCCATAAAATGGAAAGATATGAATTATATGAAGATTTCTTAAAGGTGTATGGGGGATATACGACATACATATAAAAATACATATACAACCATATATATACGAGTATATATATAGGGTATATTAGAAGTATATATACACATAACATACGTATAGGGTATATAAATACATAAGTACCAAGTGCATATGTAAGTTATAACATAACCATCTAATATAATAAAACATAATATAATATAATAAAGTAATAATATATATATATATGTGTGTGTGTGTGTGTGTGTGTGTGTGTGTGTGTGCATATATGGGCTGAAACTACAATAAGCCCATAATACATATATCAACTTAAATTAACGTTACTTAAGTACATATAATAGTATTAATAATGCAAAATTATATAAACATAAGAAATAGATGATCAATTAGGTCATAAAGTAATAAAATAAGATACAAAAATAGCAAATAAGAATATTCGAGTTACAATAATTAGGATTATAACAATTTTAACTCAAATAGTAAAACACGGGCCTTAATGTCCAAAACAAACATTACCGTGTGAGCGTACATTTGAAAATGATAAAAAACAACTATAAGTTCATAAATATCGAAAATAAAACAAAGAAGTTACATATGATTGACTATAAAGATCAACTGAAGGAATACTAATAGAAACCTAAGTAGAATTAAGTAGATAAATACTTATAATAATTAGTTAACTTAGTTACTTATTATCATCTTTATCTCGTAATGATCAAGTGATTCTGATAAAGATTTGGATCTTTCGACGGATTATTACAATTAGTACGAAACGTTATGGTCGAGTGAGTAATTACCCTATAATTCCAAGCTTGCATATGCTTGTAGCTAGTGAATTTAAACGACATTGTTAATTAAATGTTGTGTGTAGTCGGGAAATGCTTACGAGTGTTATTGTTTGTTGAATTGTGAATTTACCTTAAATACTGATGATGAATTGTTTTTTGCATAGTAGTATAGATAATGATTGTACCGTTGTGCTATTGTTTAGTCACACGATAATCAAACTTAACTATACTTGATTGATAAAAAGAAATTGGAACATGCATTGACATGCATTGCATATATGTTAATTCTGGCCGTCAAATCACACAGAGCTAAGGAGAGGCCATATGAGGGTTGTTATTTATAAGTATAATGGTTTAGTATGGTGCACTCGTATTATATGACCTTACCCTAACTCGCGGGAACACTAAGCGTTGAAGGTGCCAACCGCTCGGCAAAGAGTCGAGTCTAGAGGCCTTTGTTTAGGGGTAAGTATGGACTGCGAAGGCCTGCTCACAATTATACTTAGAACTTGGTTTTTATGAAAATAAAAGAATTGTTTTGGTCTAAATATGAAATGTGAAGTTTCATAGAAAATAAGTTCTAGTATAATACTTAGATCTGATTGGTGCCATATATACTCCAACCCTAACTACGAAGGGCATTAAATCTGAGTTACATACATTAACTAGTTAACTGTATGTTTTGTTTTGACATGCTGTTTTCTTATTCATTCATATGCTTGAATTTAATGTATTTATAACTTACTTATTGATGTAGCTAAGGGTTTTACTCATTAAGCGTTAGCTTATACCCTATTCAACTTTTAATGCAGGATTATCTTTTTGTTGACGCTGGCCATAGGATGCTAGAGGTTAGCATGGGATTTTGGGCAAGAGTAAGCCACTCAAAGTGTCGAAAGAATATAAGTTTATAGACTTTTATATGTATATTCATTTTAATTATGTTGTAGGTACTGGTGTACTAAACCATTACTTAGTATAATCATTTTGTTCAATGATATATATCAATATGAGTATGTTCTGATATTAATGCAATCTGTTTGCTCTTAGGAAGCTAGTGAGTGTAGAAGCCTTATATATTATATGAAGTCCCTGATTGGAAAGGTAACCAATCCATGGTTCTTCATGCGATATACAGCGTCTATCATGATTAGACCGTTCCCTAAGTTTTATGATAGCTTCTCTCCTTTAATGGTCATGACATGTTTGTTCGGACATTGACTAGCAACATGTCTAAAGACGAGACATTTGAAGCACTTAAGTTCCCTAATCTTCTGTCTTAAGCTCTACCCTTGGTCCCTTTTAACCTCTGACTCCTCAACCTTACCTTACCTCGACCCTCATTAGGTCTACTTAACGTTTGACTTCGGTGGTCCACCTTAGAACTATACTGGGCTTAGTTAAATGCATGTTGGCTTGGTATGCCAAATCTGCTCGATATACCAAGTCGGTTGCTTGATGCTCAATTAAACTAGCTTCACCTCTACCTTTCAACTATTTGAGCGACTTGAATGGCCTCATCTAAAGTTCTAAGTCTCTACACCTCTATAATATTTTTAGTCTCAAACCACAATCTAAAAATGAACCTTTCCAGTATTTGCACTTCTGGCTCATCAGCATCACATCATATCATTAATAATTGGAACTCTCATGCATATTTATCCATAGATTAGCTACCTTGCTTGAGTTCTTGGAGAGTTGGAAGGTATCCCACTTGTAATGCTCAAGAACAAATCTACTGCTTAGAACTCATTTCATCTCATCCTACGTTCATATTTCTCGTCAAGTTCATTAACATATGGTCTCCAAATTCTTCTACCACATTGCTGCAGTCCTAGAAAACTCTAAAGTTGTTACTCAAATACGCATTAAGTCTTCGTAACAATAAAAGTGAAAGACCGTTTCAACCTTCTCTTCTCAATCTAAATACTCATTAGCACTACTAGATCCAAAGAGGCTCAAAGTTTGCACCTTAATGTGCTCCATCCCTTTAGGAGCTTAGAGTTTATGTTCGTCATACTCAAGGAACTGCTCATCTTCATTTAACTTATGAGTCCTTCATCTTAGATAAGTTGCACCTGTAGTGCATTTATAGTACAAGGAGCCTAAATTTCCACACCATGTCCTCTTGGTCTATCTCGTATACCTTGTCTATGTTCAGCATTTCCTTCTAGTTGTCAGGTTTCTACTAACCGTTGTGCAGATACAGCCAAGTTAGTCACAATAGCAGTAAGGTTTTGTATTTGTTCATATGTACTTTATGGGGTTTGCTACTCAACATGTCTTTGTCCAAGAGCACCACTCTCAACATCCCTTATTTCTCCTTACACACTAGCATTTGACATTCTCTCAACAAGGTTTCAATAAATTCATAATCCAATAAAAGAATCCACACATCTCTACTAAATACGATATAGCTAGTAACCTTCACACTTACTCTATTTTTCAATAGAGAAACAAGATACAATAAAGTATATAAACAAGTCACTAGATTCAAATGCTACGAACACTTAGTTATCGATTGAAACCTTAAACTCTAATACCAGGATTATATGTTGTGCTAATAGCTAAGTTATCACTATGGCTTACTATAGAATCAAGTGGGTCCTTTAAAATATCGAAGAAAGTGAAAATGGGTTGGTTGGTAAACTTACATAGTAGCTTCGTGAAGCTACTCTGAAGATGTAACTCATCGAGGAATACTACATAACTCAACTCTCACTTGACACTACTCATAAGCAAAAGTTAAGGTTCACTCGCCACTAACTTAGAGTTACTAGCAAGATTAGATAAGAGTGTAAAGGAAGTGCTTAGAGAAGAGTATCTTACAAGAATAGTAGGAAGAATATTCATTAATAGTATGATGATGATTCCTTTTCGACTACAAAAAAGAAGAGACTATTTATACTAAATCCTTAGGGTAATAAGGAAATGCTAAAATTACATAAAAGGGTAATGCAAAATTAAAGGAACTTAGTACATTGCTAAAAGGGGCAAATGTAACAATTAAGGTAAAGAGAATATAGTATAATATTAGAAAAAGTGAAGATAAGTGGTGAGCTGTCATTGCATCTATACATTAAGTAGACAAGTATTGAGGTCGAGCTATGTAGAAGTAGTAACGGGTTAATAAAGGGAAGAAGTAAGGAGGTCAGCTTTCAGGTTCTCTATACTTGATGGGTAAGCATCATAGTAGATAAAAGTTTGTTTGAGTTAGGTATTTAAGGAGTTCACTAAGCCTCCTTGTTATTGAAGCTCATCATACCAAGCTAAGCAGCTAGGATCCTTCCTATTAGACCTTATAGGCCCCTAAGATAGGCTTGGGTGAGTGGTTCGAAGTCAACATTCCATCAATAAGTCCCTAAGGCAACAAAGGAAAGAACAAAATTACAAAAAGGGGTAATACAAAATAAAGATACCTAGTATGACCTAAAAAGGGTAAATGTGACAATCAAAACAAAAGGAATTTAGTACAATGTTACGAAAAGGTTCAAACAGGTGGCATGCTACTGTAGGGTCCATATTTAGGATAATGTTATCAAAATTAAGTTGCTGGTGTAGTAGATAAGTTGATTGATTAGGTCAATAGCTAGAGTTAGGCAATTTGGAGTTTGGATGCGGGTCCATATTTGGGATAATGTTATCAAAATTAAGTTGCTGGTGTAGTAGATAAGTTGATTGATTAGGTTAATAGCTAGAGTTAGGCAATTTGGAGTTTGGATGCAGGAGTCTAAGCTAGGAGCTTAGTATCAGGGTACCAATTGAAGAGTAAGATTCAACCAAGTTGATCTTGTAAAGAATTCAAGCATAGGCCATCTTGGTACAGCAACTCGTCTTGGGTGAGTTGAGAAGACTAGTTTCTCTTTCCAAGACCTTATAGTCCTTCACCATAGAAATCACAATATTTTCTAGAGTAAGTGTTATCCTCATTCTCTCTAACTAAGCTAGAAATCTTTGATTTTAAATTTCCATTAAAATATCCGACATCGGTTGGTTTAAAGGTATGTGTACAATAAAGGCTAGAATCGAACATTTCTAATCTCCATGAGGTCTACTTAGCTGGTTACACATATCAAACTTCTTACCTAAACGATCTTTTACTGATCTCCTCTCCTTCTCCAGCTTTCTTCCAAACTTCTCCTTCTTGAACGCCTTATGAGCTTGCATCCAATCCCCTTAGCAAATGAAATTCTTTAACCTTGTGGTAAATTCATTCAGTAGGTTAGAGGGTGTTTAGTTAAGGATTTAAAGAAATCAAATCTTCCCTAACACCTTGACAAATAGCATGTAAAGCAATGCTCTTATCACAATTGGTGATTTCAATCATCAATTTATTGAACTAGTGCACATAATCCCTTATGCTTTCCTTGAGCTTCTATTAAACAAAGATTAGAAGCAGAGAATCCTTTGTAGGGGCTTGCTAGCAAGAAAATATTGCCAAGACTCATTAGCAAATTGCTCAAAAAAGGAGATTGAGGCTACTTTCAATAAATTAAACCAAATACTCAATGATTTTTTTTTAAGGTTGAAGGAAACAACTTGCAAGCAATGGAATCCAAAATCTTATACAATTCTTTCAATGTACTGAAAGTGTTGAGGTAATCGTCTAGGTCCTTTTTCCCATAATAAGTGTCAAACTAAGGTAGTTGAACATTTAGGGGTAGGACTTTTTCCACTATTTCTTTAACAAAAGGACTTAGTTTTCTTCCTTTTTGTTCAACTTCCTTCTTAGAAGTCCCTACATTCACTAATTTCTTAATGTATTCCTCTAAATCTTATAGGTTCATGTCTGTAACAACCTTTTGAGGCAAACAAGCATTCAAGTGCTCAATCTTGCCTTCCATGTAAGCAAGAATACAACCACAAGCCAGAGCCATGAGGTATCATTTACCTCCACCGGTTGCACTTCTAGTATGTGTTGTTGTGGTGATACCTCTTCCTAAGCCACATGAGGGGCATTACTATCTATGCATTACTATCTATGTGGTTGTAGATTTGATTCCTATAGATGGTGCCAAAATACTATGAGACCTTAGTCTTTAAGAAACTATCTTATTCTCAAAGCGACATTTAATCTTTATCTAAACATGGAACATAGAAAGTTGTGGTTAGAAGCAAGGAAATTAACTTGTTATTAGCAAGTCTAGTAGCAAATTTTGATATATATCTAGACCTTACAATTAAATTATTCTAGAAAAAAAAAACAATCTTGACATGAAACAATACATAAAAGATATGTATATTCATGAACATACATTTTACTGATTGGTGTCAAGCAGGTGTACTTAGTCAAGTTATAGTATAAATAAAACGAACATATGTCTAATTATCAATCCCATAAGGAACCGTATTTATGAAAACCTAATTACCAACAATTCACTCTAGATCCAACTATCTGACTCACCAATGCGAATATAATTATGATTAAACAAGTAGGTTGGGTAAAGAACAATAAACAAAATAATAACAATAAAATAAACTAAACTAAACTAAACAAATTAAAACAATCAAACATGAATCAATTGAAAAAAATAACAAATAATCCTTAGTAAATTATTGTTCGCTACTCTCTAATTCTATGCAACCATTCAATCTCAATTATTTCTTAGATAGTAAAGATGTCTAAACTGAATTGACTAAACTCATGTCTCTAGCCTCTTCCTAATCTTAAAACCCTCTATTATTGAATCGCTTCTAAGTAGAGTATCGTAAGATCGCATAAAGAACCCGGATCTCGCTAGTAGGTTGGTCACCTAGGTTACCCTAATAAGGAGAAACTAGTACCTATTCTCCTAACATACTCAATTCCTTTTAATTACACTTGTTCATTCAATTATAGGACTCGTATCTTTACAACAAACTCATATATTAATTTGGTAACTTGGTTAACTACTAATTGATGACAATAAAATTTATGTAATTAGAACATCAAAGAATAAAATCATAGATTGAATAATAAATTGTTGTAAGAAGAACTAGATTTAAATAACAATTTACTAAGAATGATCAAAAGAGGACAACATAATTAATAGAAAAGAAGAAGTAATTTAAGAGATCCCTATTGCAATTCTAACTTACAACTCTATCCAAGAGGACTCTTTTTGAAAACTTAAGCCTAAGAGTCTATTTATAGAAAGTAGGGCTAAGTTTATTAAGAGAACTTAATAAAAATAGACGATTCACTAAATATTGCATATCCATGAGCTAGATACACAATCGTGAAGTGTGGGAGTGCACTTGCACTTTGCATAAAATCTTTGAAATTAATGAAATTGCTTGACAAATGGAACACGAGTTGGGATAGCTACCCTGGTCCCCAATTATGGTCTTCACTAGGTCTCATTCTTTACTTGATTTTTGTTTGCTTCAATCTATGGTCAATGCTTGTGTCCAAATTAAGTTAAAATTTAATAAAAGTCTTCATAATTTCATAAAATGCTCTTAGAGTTTATGAAAATAAAATTTAAATGGATTAAGCTTAAAATATCATAAAATTAACTAAATTAACATTCAAAATAACTCAAAATATGTTTGTAAAATATATGCTAACTTCTCGTTATTAGTTACCTAAAATATATACTAATATCAACATGTATAATTAAATATAGATAAAATATTAGAGTACAAAACACTAAAAGAGCGCTTAAATAAGTTACATGTTTATGGGTACTCTGGCAACATATATTACAAACATATGTATTATTGATTCACTAAATCATTCGTAATTCCATGAATAAGTGAATGAGTACGAAGGGTATATAGCTAAAATGCAATTGCTCGAAGCAAGCAGTAGATGAGCTTGATAATTGTGTTGGTCTTGCTAAACTAACAAAAGCACCTATTATTATAATAATATTATTAATGTTATTTTGTGCAAAAGTGGGTCCATGACACCTCAAACTATTATGGCAAATGAAGGTTTTGTGGACTAATTGGAGACTCCTTGAGCTATGACGAGAGTCGGTTGACAACGCAGGGAACGGACGACGGCAAATTAAAACAAATATGGGATCGAGACACCGAGCTTTAAGTAGCCCACTTAAGTTCACCAAAAATTGAACATGTGGACGACACTTTTAAAGTGCTCGCCAAGTGGGATGGTTGGTAATAAAAGGCAAGGAACAACACATTGTAGGGAAGTCTGCTGGAAATACAAGTGTGGAATGACAGAGAAGTAAAATACACATATTTCGGAGAACTTAGGAAATTCGGAAGGATTTTATAAAATCCTACTGAAGCCTCCCAATTAATATATATATATATATGTATGTATGTATGTATATAACACGCATATCAATCGAGTTGCTATTATCCAGAAGAGACAGACGCTTGAAAATATGGAGAACTGCCGGGAAACATCACGGAACAGATGTAGTAGAACAAATGAAAATATAAATTTGGAATCAGGGACAGAGCATGGGGAGTTAATGAGCTAAACGAAGACCTGCTGTCACGGCCATTTGAGGCTCCATGGTGGACCATTAGAGAAGCATTTCCGACATGGTCACCATCGCCGACGGTGACTAAAGCTTTTTGCGCTGGTGAACTCGGTTTCCCTCCGATTTTTCAAGTATTTATTAAAAATGGTAGATGTTGTTAGAAAATTATGGAAAAAAAGTTCTTGAAAGTAATTTTGCGTGGGTATTTGATAAAAATTACTGTTTTATTGAAATTAAATAACCAAATATATCACTCTTAAGAAATAGCTCAAATCTGATTAAATTGGCTTTTATTTTCGAAAGATCAAACGATGTATATTCGGCTTCAATATTTCTCTGTAAAGTATCTAAAATATTTACTTTTATGCAGTGTAAAAAGCAGCCCTTAAACTACTCGCAATATTTTCACTCTTTTTGTAATAGCATCACTAATACTCAATTAACTATAAGCTATGATTTGCGAAAGAAGTAACTCGAAATCTGATTTTGATAAGTTAAAGTGGACTTGAATGATATACCGAAGTGTTCAAACAAGTATAAATGACGGATTTCACAAATTTACAAAAGAACTAAGTCGATACTATCATATTTTCAATTATATGATTTTATTATTTTAGTGCAATGGCGGATTAAATAAGTTTCTATATAGTGTTGGGTGTGCAAGAGGTGATGGTGGGTTTGTTTGGTTGCTGATCTTAACCGAAGTAAGCAAGAATGTTAGAATCATGCTAGTTAAAGTAGTATTTTGGTACATTATGAGGATATTTCAGAGGATACGTAAATACAACCTATATAGGGAATATGTTTAAAGACTAAATTAGAGGATACTAGGTGTGGCTTTTAACTAAGGAAGATTTAGAAACTGCAATAGAAGATGATCTGTTAAGAATTTTATTTCATCTTGTGCTCAAGTAATGGAAGAGTTAGACAGGGCTCCACATCATAAAGGTAGAGAGACTTCAAAGTATTAGTTAGAGATGGATTCTTGGGAAGAAGCCATTGGCTACAAAATACGGTTTAAGTGTTGGTAGGCAATTCTTTGAGGAAGACTATGGCATTACCCTACAAAGAATTTAGTATAGTAGTTGTAGTTAAATGTGTATGCTTGTGAACAAAACATATAATTTATAGAAATGTATAGTTGTGATGCTCTATGGATGGCTCATTATTTTACCAATTTCTGCTATTGTTATTGAATTGAAAAATAAAAGATTTAGAATTTGAACATTTCACTAAGTCGAAAAGCAAGCAAAATACATGTTTTGCCTTATCTCTAACTCAAGGGTAGCATAACAAACCATCTTCAAGCACTAAAAAATGTAAGAAAAAAGTTTCAAGTAGATGCCTAGATGGTAAGGCATTACAACTATTGATAGTTGAATTTGGTTTTAAAAAAAAAATTGAATTGCTTAATGAACTTAAAGCTTGCAAAAAGAAGGAATTAGACTATGGAGGGTGGCAAGGCAACGCTAGCATGGCCACTTTAATACCTAAATAAGGTTTTGGTAGAAGAAATGAAAAGGATGCAAAAAGACTAAAGAGGCTACTAAGACTAGAAAGGTTAGAAGAAGCTTATAGTAGGATGTCGAGCTTTATTTATAGTGGTCAACTAGCAATTATCTAACAACCATTGCCTCCAAAATCCTCACGCATGGGATTTTGAATTATAGACCACTCCCTTAAATTCTATAACATAAGCTTGTTGTTAGTAGCTAGTGGGTAGTTATTTGTCTAGTGATTCTTAACTGCTTGCACCTCTATTTGAATTTGAACTTCCTATAGGTTAGACCAAGTCTTTCCAAGCTAATTACCCTTTAGCCGAGCTAATTGAGACCCCCTTGCCCTAACCTACTCTTAGTCATATGGTTCTAATCTAGGCTCATTAACCTCCTATATTGTTAAGCCCTCAGCTTCTATGAGACTAATAAAAGGTCAAATACTCAACACATGAGGTCAAATGTAAGGCTCAGGAGATCAAACATTAGTTCTTACTGGTCAGTTTTAGGTATTGGATCAAATTCCCTCTCAATAGGTACTTACTTCGCCCCTGAACAACCTAACTACAGAAGTTAAGGGATCATTTGTGGATTTATTAGGATCTCATATATGTTCTTTCATCTAATAATTGTCTCTTGTCTACAATGTTTGAGATAATAATTCTCTAGGAAGTTATCGAAAAGAAACCGTATTATGATAGAAGTAGCAAATTGAATTGGAGTTACCAAGCAATTTATTGGTCCTTACCTAACCATTTTACCTTAGCTCAAACCTATAGGATGGCTGTAAGTGAAATAGTGACCTCTTAGTCAGTCCTTGATCCATTTATACTTGTATTGTTACAATGAAACAACAAAAATCAAATCAGTTCATTATCAAGGGTAAGTAAAAAAATGCATGCACGTATAATCAGAAATGGCAACAAATGATAACTATTAACAAGTTATGATTCAAATTTGTAGAGTGTACCCATAGATCCACTCAATATTTATTGGCAATTTCATTGCAAACATATTATCATATTATGTCCATCCTACCGCAAAGGCTACATGTATATCCTAGAGAGCTCTCTCGAATATCCATCTCATTATGAAATCGTTTTTCCAAGGGCCTCTTATGTTTTCTCATCCTGTTTGTTGTTTGAGATTTCATATACGAATTCAATTAATGCTATACCAATTTGGAGCTTAATTTGTTGAATTTTCATTTTCAAGGACTTCAAAGGCGTTTTATGAATTTTTGAGGAGTTTTATCAAGTTTTGAATCTTATTTGAAGAAAAACATTGATAAAAGAATTGGATGAGAAAATTTCAAGTAAGAAACAAAGTCTTGGAGAAACCACAAATGTAATCCCTGGTCATGGACCCATCATGATCAATTTCCATTGAAATTTGAAGATTTGAGACTAAGTGCAAGATTACACCCCATCGCCATGGCTATGATCATCAGGCATAGTGATGGAGTAGAAAGAGTCCCCTTAGGAAGAGTCATGGAGTAGAATTACATCGAGGGTTTCTCATCTTTCTTTCTTTTTTTTTTTTTTATTTCTTTGTGTAGTTATTTTAATTATTTTTAGTGAATCATTACTGAACCTTAGTTTTCGTTGCAATATTTCTTATATCCAATCAATGATATTACTTTTGAAGACCTAAGTACAATGTGCATATTATCATCAAATTAGTATTTACCTAGGTTATTAAATTGATATTTGAGTTTGCTGTTGAGTTTGTGTGATCTTGAAATGAATAGATCCATGTAATTAAAAGGAATCTAGTAGGCTAAGCAATTAGGTGCTGATTTCTCTAAATTTGTGCCACCTAATAGTAAGATCTAAGATCTTCATGCAATCTTGAAATGCTTTATTGTAGAAGCAATTCAAGTAGAGTAATCTAAGGTTTAGGAATTAGCTAGAGATGTACATTCAGTTAATTCATGTTAGGCATCTTCACAGTCCATTGAGCAATTAAGATTGAAAATTGCATGGAACTAGGTAATAGATAACAACAATTTACTAAGAATTATGCATTCTTTAATTTAATAAATCTTACTTATCGTTCCCTATTTATTTTTACTTGCTAATCAAAATTATCCTACATTGTTAAGTTAGATAATTGATAATTTAGGGTAAATTGCTAGTAATTTAAGGTTTCTCATATTTATGACTCCTCATGGGATTGACACTCAGACTCACATCCGTTTACTGTACTATAATTTCACTAGATGTATTTGCCTACCTATTAAGTTTTTGGCACTATTTCCAGAAGCTAAAAGAGTAAACTAATTAAGATATTAGCAAACACTTTAATTTTCAAATTATTTTAACATGCTTGCAATAAATCCTCCCTACAATTCTTTTGGTATTTTTCTTCATTAATGTGCTTCTAACTTCTAGAGTGGTGCAATCATTAACTAGGGAATTGAATTAAGGAAATGATTCAACTATCAAGCTAATGACACTAAATAATAGTGCTCTGAAGAGACAGCCTAAGTTATTTTCTTTTTTATTTGAATAATCAAGTTATTGTTAGCTTTTCTTTCCTTACATAAGCAATTGGTACTCTATTTTAGCAATCAATTGTTAGATTTTTCAATAAAAATCATCATTGAAAGTTAGTGATTTTAGGTAAGGAAGTAAGGAAAATTGAGAAATTTTGATTAAAAAATCATAAAGGATCATGGCCAAATAGTCGTAATCCCTTCAAGAAGAAGTATAAGATAGTTGGCTAAGAGGATCACAACTAAAATCATGCTTGTGACCCTTGCCCATAATCACACCTTTGGTAAGACAACAAAAACATAACTAGAGATCACAATCGTCTTCCTGTCCGTAATGATTCTATGATTTAAAAATCACAAATATTTTACCTTTTATTCATTCTAAACTCTCACTTTTTCTCTAAAACAACACATACGCTCACTTTTTCTCACCATAAAGCAACCATACCTTGTGATTTGTGAGGTTTTTTCTTGTGAAATCATTAAATTAAAGGTATGTACAGCTCAATTTACACTTAGATTTGTTGATTCATTGATTATTATTAGCAAGGATTGAATTGTTAACTAAGGCTTAAATGAAGAAGATGATCTTTGCATGTATGTTAATGTTAAGTTTAGAAGTGATTATCAAGTGTTTATGTGATAGAAATCATCATATATATTTGTTTTTTGGAAGATTACTCCTAAAGTTATGATTTTGAAAGTTTGAGAAAAGTGGGAACATGGAATGTTCTTATGATGATGAAAGTGAAGAAAGGACATTGTGATAAACTCATGAATTTTCTATACTTGTTTATGATGAACTCATATGATTCATTATAGATTTGTGGAAATACTCTTGAATAGCTAGGATTGTATGAGCATTCAATTGTAATAAGAATTTCTATTAGCATGCTATAATTTATGATTGAAGAGATTATGAACAAGGACAACAATTCTTTGTGTTCTTGTGTTCCTAATAGTTCATAAATCCCTATTAGTGATAACATTAATATTGTAATGTAGGATTCTATGATTATTGGATTGTAAGAAACACAACAAATTCCTTCCTAGTAATGTCTCTAGGAACATGATAATGGATTGAATTCAATTGCTTTTTTTTTTTTTATCAAATCATGACTAAAAGAAGAAAAAGACTCCTAAAAATAAGGAGAGGCTCACTCGATCAGCTATAGAGTTACTTCTAACCAACAACAAGATCCCCCTATCACAACTAGCCCAAGGCTCAGAAGATGATGATACATAAGAGATAGTGGAGGATGAGGAGACGAGTTAAGAAGATTGAGTTTATTTTTGGAAAGATTATGTTTATTTAATTTCAATGACAGTATTGATTCATGCTAACTATTTTTCTCTTTTGATTATCTAATTTATTTCAATCCCTTTATAGTTTTACAGGCAAAGAACTGATATAGCATGTTCAATTTAGTAGTTATTTAAATTTTCATTTTAGTTAAATTCTTTCTATTTTGTAGTCAACTTGTTTTATTTTGCAATGAAAACTTCGAGCGTAACTAGATTAAATGGAATTACGAATTTTGGACTTTAGGAAATTTTAAAGATCAATGCCAAAAACTAAGGAAGTCTTGGTTTCCTTTTCTTTTTCTTTTTCTCTTTCTCCCATTTTATTTTTATTGTTATGATAATGTACATTGAGGACAATGTTCAACTTAAGTAAGGGGTAAGGATAGGATATATTTATGTTAATGAGCATTATTTGATTGAAATATTAAACACTCAAGCTTTCAAGTTTTTGAAATATAAATCTTAGAAACTTCCAACCCTACATATATATATAAGCAAGCAAATTTTTTTTTTCAAATTTTCCCATAATCTATTATGACTTTAGTATACTTTGCTGAATTTGAATAATTAAATTCCCATGATTTAGATTTCCCTATTGCTTAAGCTTAGACCTAGACCCGAGATCATGATAGATATTGATGGGTTAAGGACTAGTTATTTTTATTTCTAATTTTAATTCTAGAGGATATTTATATGTCTTTCCTTTTCAAAAAGGTTTTTTAAATTAGATGAACAAAGGAGATTTATCCTTTGAAAATCTTTTGAAAAATAAAAATAATTGTAGGTATAAATGAATTAAGAAAGGAATTGATAAGAATTGGAAAGGATCAGTCTTAGTTTCTTACTACCAATTGTAAAAAGGAATTTAAATAAAAAAAAATTGTTAAGGATCAGTCTTAGTCCCTCAAAAGAGCGAGATGCTTTCCCAATACTAATCAACTTAGGTAAAGGAATGGATTTGAATTAAGAAGCCTCCTAATAAAAATTGAAAGAAGTAGAGAGAGAATCAAAAGATGAATTGTTGTTACATCTAATCTAAGTTTTCATAATAAAACCAATAAGGGAAGATTTCCCTCCTCTTGAGTTAGAACAATAAAATTACTATGACTTTTTCTTAACTTGTTGATATTTGTTTTAATCATTAGTTTTTTTTTTTTTAAGTGATAAGGCTAACTCTAAATTATTGAGATTAATGGTTGAAATTCAGTAATTCTTAAAGTAATATTATTCAACTATTCTAAGGGCATTATTAAGTTAATGAGAAAGGCTGATTCGGGAAAATTTTTTGAAGCTCCTTGAACTCGAGAGTGTACTTTTCTAAAGAAAATTTTTTATAATTATGTCCTTAAGATGTTTTTGATTTGCTATTTTGATTGTTTTACTCGAGGACAAGCAAAAGCTTACAAAAGCTTAAGTGTAGGGGAATTTTATGACATGTAATTAGCATACATATTTTAAAGTGATTTTATAAGATTGTGTATATTAATTCAGTTAGTTCTATAGTGATTTGGAGCTTAATTTGTTTAATTTTCATTTTCAAATTCTTTAGAAGCATTTTATGAAATTTTGAGGAGTTTTATCAAGTTTTTGAGCCTATTTAAAGAAAAGCATTAATCAAGGAATTGGAACGGAAGAATTTCAAGTAAGAAATAAAGTCCAAGAGAGACTACAAGTGGAAACCACAATCATGATCCTTAGGCGTAGACTCCTTGTAATCACTTTCCATCAAAATTTGAAGATTTTGAACTAAGTGTAAAACCACGTCCCATCTCTTTGGTCATAATTCTTAGGCATAGTGATTCTATAATTTTTTACTCTTACATTTTTGTCAAGTTTTCTATGAAAATCTAGGTCTAACTCTTATAAATAGGTGTCTAAGCCTATGTTTGTAAAGAGAGTCCCCTTAGAAAGAGTCATAGGGTAGAATAATATCGATGGTTTCTCATATGTCTTCCTCTTTTATATGATTATGTCATTATTTTAATTATTCTTAGTGAATTGTTGTTGAAAATTAGTTACTATCACAACCTTTCTTTTAGTTAATCAATGATATTGCCTTTGAAGATCTAATTACATTGTGCATATTGTCATCAAATTAGTATTTACCATGGCTATAATTTAATGTTTGAGTTTCTTATTGAGTTCGTGAGTTCCTATAATGAATAGACCTGTGTAATTAAAAGGAGTCAAGTAAGTAAGTTAAGTGATTAGGTACTAATTTCTCTAGATTAGGTTAACCTAATAGTAGGATCCAAGATCTTCATGTGATCTTGAGATGCTTTACTATAGAAGTTTTTCAAGTAGAGTAATCTCAAGGTTAGAAATTAACTAAAGAGTCTGGATAATTCATATTAGACATCTATATGGTCTAATGAGTAGTTGAGATTGAAAGTTGTGTAGAACTAGGTATTAGATAACAACAGTTTACTAAGGATTATGTATTTTTGAATTTAATGAATCTTATTTATTTTATTTAACCTTATTTATTTTATTTATTCATTCTTGTTTATTCTATTATCATTCCTTATTTATCTTTACTTGCCAGTCAAAATTATGCTACAATGTTAAGTTAGATAATTGGTAATTTATGGTAAATTGCTAGTAATATAGGGTTTCTCACATTCATGGTTCCTTATGTGATCGATAATTAGACTCATATCCATAAACTATGCTATAACTTAAGTAGATACACTTGCCTACTAATCAATTGGGTGCTATACAAGAATTTTAAGTGAAGGCTAATTAGCCTTGTTAGCACAAGGCTTAAAAGAACATGCATATAGACATAGTTGATTATACCATATAAGTGATATGTGTGTATTTTACATACTTTTTCCATAATAAAATCCAATAATTTTGGCATAATTTATAGTGCTTTTATTGAATTAATCATATAAAAATGATAAATTACACATTGGATGGGTCAATTGAATAAAATACTGGAAAAATATCAAAATGATTGTATAAATGACTAATATTGTGCTCGTATGCCTTTTTTCCAAGTAAATGTCATTTTTCTCATGTTTAATTTTTGCACTTGTATTGAATAAAATACTGGAAAAATATCAAAATGATTGTATAAATGACTAATATTGTGCTCGCATGCCTTTTTTCCAAGTAAATGTCATTTTTCTCATGTTTAATTTTTGCACTTGTATTAGGAAAAATGTTCAAAATCGGAAGATATACATATAGTTTATTACAAGTGCAAAAATAATAAGATTTAGAAGCTGGATTGGAATCACAATGTAAATGTATATCATAGCACATCCATTTTTCAATTTTCATTCATGTCCTAGGAATTTCAATTTGTAAATTCAATGGCTAAACAAGTAGATGACAACACCAAAGTCTTTCTCATTCTAGTTATAAGCAACACATGGGAAGAAATGAAAGGAAGGTCTATTATAGACCAGACATAGCAAATCATCTCCTTCTTTTGTGATTGCAAATTAATGTTAGGAGAGTGAGCTCACCTACTCACCATATACTATAAATTGACCAGTACGCTTGCCATTAGCTTGTGGTTTCCACAAATATTTATGTTAAAGATTGCAAGCCAGTTTGATTTATTGTATAATGTTTCCACCATTTCTAAATGAGGCAAATTTTGTATTTATGCATGACATTGTGGAAAGTAATTATGACACCAAGTTTTTGGCACTATTGCTAGGGAAGCAAAGGAAAATACAAGGCACGTGAGTTAATATTAGATTCTAGGCCCTTTTTGACACTAAGCATAGAGTAATGTAGTGTAGTATAGTGTAATTTGTAGTTCATAGTGTTAATTATTTGTCATTCTTGTTGGTTAGCTCAATTTTTGAAAAATCAAAAGTTGAGAAGGTTGATTCATGCTTATCTGCTATGAATTTGTTCTGAAGTTTTAAGCTTTATTCAAATTTGCTAAGCATATTGATATATGGCAATAGCTTATGCCTTGTTGAGTTCAATTATAAGTAAAGATTAAGGCTTTCTATCATTTTGTTGAAAAAGGTTGAATATTTGAATTGTGTTGCATTATTTGAGCTAAATAGTTCATACAACTTAGATCTTTTGCTTGTATTGCTGGATATATTGTGTTGTTTGCTAAAACTTTCTTTACAGGAATTGTTGTTTGGGGGTGTTTTAATTAAAGGATTTGTAGGGCTGAGAATTGTATTATTTGTGGTCTTGAGTGTTGGGGGTTGTCAGAAAGGAGAATGGGATTTATGAGTAACGTGTATTGGCATTATGGAGATGAATATGATATTATTGATTGTCCTGAATTTAATCCTAGTAGTTCACCATCTACTATCCCAACCACTCACTTGCCCAATGTTCCATATGAGAGATATGCAGATACCACTCTTAATTACTCATCTTTTGTGATTTATAGGAATTGTGGAGGAAATCATTGGACTCATGAGTGTAGGATTGGGAGACTTGTCCCATATCCTCTTTATTAAACCCCTTTTTCCTCAAAACACACATCATGAAATGATCATTCCATCTATACCATTTAACCATAACACCCCTAAAGAGGAAAAACCTAAAGGGAAGTCCATTCTAGAGTTGGCATATGAGAGCAGACATTAGTATCCTGAGGCATATGCCTAAATCCTTCAACATATATAAGAGATTGAAACTAGGCAATGTATGGAAAATGAGACACTAAAACTACTACAACCAATTGCACCTTCTGAAGAAGAAGTGGTTCAGAGTGAGGATATTTAAGAACCTAATGTTGAAGAAGCAATAAATATTGAGCATGACAACTAAAGGGGAGATTGTTAATGATGATAAGTTAGGAGATGAAAAGAAAGAGTGTTGGGAAGTAGAAGCGGATCTAAAGAACCATAGAAAAGAAGCTAAGCTTAATAAGAAAGAAGAGAAACCAAAGGAAGAAAGAGTTGTCAAAGTAGGTTTCTTTACTAGCTTAATGATTCTTAGTGCCACAAATGACCCCACTATTTGTTTTACCCCAAAAGGAGAGGAAGTAATAGAAGAGGATGATTGGGAATGGGTAATTGAAGATGAGACCTCCTCTTTAATCATTGAGGTGGAGAAAGGTAAGGAGACTAGGGAGGATGAGATAGAATTGGTGATTGAAGGTAAGAATCCCTCTTTAGTTATTGAGCCAACTAACTTGTTTAGAGAAACTGAGCCAAAGTTAGAGTGTTAAGAGCCTATATGGTATATTGTAGAGTATGAGCTGGCACCTATCTACATGTTTTCTCCCTATTGAGAACTTATTTTTATTTTACTTACGGGAGCAGAGATGAAGAGATATAGAGCGAGAAAGAGAAGAAAGCTTCATTTGTTTGTTATAGAAATGTAGGAATGGGACACAATCCCATAGGATCCTGGTAGATAAGTTAGTAATCAAGCTGAGGACTAGATAAACCAAGCACTGGATGGGAGGTAACCTACCATTTTCATTTCATTCTACTTTTTTTTTGTCAAAGTAAATCCTTTTATGTTTTTTCCTTTTTGAATAAGTGGCTATTATGTGTCTATTTGCTTAGCATAGGTACTTAATGGAGCTAAAGGTTGGAGTCAAATCCACATACACTTTGAATGGATGAAGATGGCTAAAAGAGATATAATTAACATGAAGTGACTGACACATCAACTAAAATACTCCAGGGAAGTTCCATTCTATCTTTCATTCCTCTTCCTTCTTTTACTTTGAGTTGAAACGTAGACTTTGTTATCCTTAAAGTTGGGGGTAGATAGTTGTGCCTAAAGTTGTGGGGTGGAGTCAATTGGTGAGAAGTATGAAGTAGTGATGTTCTTGAGTTGTTGTTGTTTGATTAAATTTGATAAAGCTGAATCAACATGCATCTTAGGAAAATTTTTGTTTGCCAATCACATTGTAATGTTGATCATGTATGCATATTGTTTATTGTGTTGACCACATTTAATGGTTTGGTAGTTTTGTTAAAAATCACCCAGATTACTTTTAAAATTTTACAAGTTGTGTATGAAAAGTAAGCAATTTTAAGGAAATTTTTTAGTATGAAATTAATAGAGATAGACATGAAGTGAACTGTCTACACTACTTTAGAATTGATTGATTGAATATTTTGTTTATATAGTTAACCTTGTATTTAACTTTTGATTCATGGTTTGAGAATAAGATGACGCCATTGGTAAGATTTAGGCATTTGCATTTCAAAAAGTTGACTTATATGTATCGTGCTCTTTGAAATCTTGTGTAGCTAGTTATAGTTTAGCAAAGATGTTGAAATTGAGTTGGTCTTGAAAAAGATTTCCTAAACAAAAATTAGTATGGCTTAAAACTAAAGTTGGGGGTAAAATCTAACCAAAAAGAAAAATAAAATAAAAAATAGCAAAAGAAGAAAAAGGAAAAAAAAAAAAAAAGATAGCATGAGTGGACATCTAAGTTGCCCAATAAGTATAAGGCACATCTTTTGGAATGATGAATTCTAGAATGGGTACATAAGCCCCTAGTGTTCACTTATGGAAGAAGTGAGGAATAAAGAGATCCCTTAAACAAAAAGTTTAGGATACATGAGTGTAAGAAGGCCAGAAGGAAAAATGAAAATCCTTTGGGAAATTGGAGGTTCAATTTTGTCATTTTTAATGGATTATGATTTGCTTAAGGGAAGGATTAAGGCCATATACATGTCAATCAATCTATGAAATGTAAAGATCTCTCTTTCTCCTAATAATATTTTATTTACTCTCAAATTGTCCAATCTTCAGTTAAATAGGAGGAGTAACTTTATGAATCATAGATTAGTCATTGAATTCTCTTACATATATATTTGGATGCACTTGATTATCTATCTTAGGAACTCACAAGAAAATAGTTTCTTACTAATTGTTTTGAAAGAGAGAAAGTGCAACTTGATGACTCTTAATTTTGCTTGAGTAAAACAAGATTTACCACATTAATGAATAAGAGGATTGAAACCTCCCCATGGTCTCTTATCTATTTAAGGACAAGCAATCTCTAAAGTTGGGGGTAGGTAATAAGTGTGTATTTTACATACTTTTTGCATATTAAAATCTTGCAATTTTTGTGTAATTTATAGTGCTTTTATTGAATTAATCATTTAAAAATGATAAATTACACATTAGATGGGTCAACTAAATAAAATGCTAGAAAAAGATCAAAATGATTATATAAATGACTACTATTATGCTCACATGCCTTTTTTTCCAAGTAAATGTCATATTTCTCATGTCTGATTTTTGCACTTGTATTAGGAAAAATGAGCAAAATCGGAAGATATATACATGATTTATTACAAGTGCACAAATAACAAGAATTGGAAGCTCGATTAGAATCACAATGCAAATGTATATCGTAGTACATCCATTTTTCAATTTTCATTCATGTCCTAGGAATTTCAATTTGCAAATTCAATGGCTAAACACATGAACCACAACACCAAAGTCCATCTCACTCTAGCTATAAGCAACACACGAGAATAAATAAAGGGAAGGTCTACCATAGATAAGACATACTAGATCATTTCCTCCTTTTGTAATTGCAAATTAACATTAGGAGAGTGCGCTTACCATGTATCATGACCCAAATAGTATTATTGTTGTGGTAGATTACCGTGTACTATACAAAAATCTATAATCAACCCCTTCATTGGTCATATGCCTTCCATACGACAAATAGGGCTCTTTCCACCCTATGTTACCATTAGGCCCACAGATATGCAATATCAAGCATATTAACTAAGATTTTCCATTTAAATACAAAAGTATCAAAGTTAAAGTGTGGATTCATAGAATTCCACAATAAAATATTATAACGCATCTAAAATCCTATAAGAGTTACATTAAGAAATTCTAACTATAAAATAAAACCAATTGAAGAAGATAAGTATTTGCAAGCCATTATTACAAAATTCCCTCTTCCTGTCTCTACACAAGACTCACCTTGAGCATTCCTTAACCTAGATGGACAAAGAGGTAGTCCTATATCAAAAGAAACCTATCAGAGTGTAATCTTACGCTTAGTGAGTTAATCCCTTCATCATACCACATAATAATTTCATTTAATGCACAAACATATTAATGCATGAACAATCAAAATGCTAAACAATACATACACTAACCTAAAAACTGCATACAACTCAGAATTATGCCCTCTATAGTAGGGGTTGAAGATAATTAATTGATATAAACCAACAACCAAGTTCTAGCACCTGGGTTTTTATTCTACATGCACCAATGTGCTCAAATCAACTCAAACATATATGTAATATATATAAATTTTATTTTTCATACAAAAATATACTTTCCTTTTTCAAGAATCAAAATCCTAAGTCTAGTGGTATGGTGGCCCTCGCACTCCACTTCATACACTCTAAGCAGAAGTTATAAGACATAGCCCTTTGCTAACAATTGGTGTCTCATAGCACCTAGTAAGCCCGATAGCTAAGATAGAGATTTAAATATATATAACAATGGCATAATTGTTGCCTAATCCCGGCAAGAGCCCTCGCTCTAGTGAGCTCTTTCCTACCTTTCACGTAAGGTGACAGTCGGTATAGTTATGATGCAATCATGAGAAATGCATGATCTATTGAATTATTTAAATTGAATAATTACTTAATCTGATTTTCGTTGTGATCAAACAAGTTCATTCTATACAACTATACATAACTATCATCATAAAAATTCCCATTATTATTTGATTAGCAAGCTATGGCATTCAATCATATTATCATATACATGCATTTCCCATATCCTACATGCATTCAAGTTCATTATATAAATTTAAGTATATCTAAACTATAAGCCAAACCAAGTATGAGGTCATTAGGAATCACTCACTCAATCGTAGCTCAATCATAGTAGTCCAAGAGTAAGTCTTCTCCAATAGCGGGGTCCCTTGTACATCGCAAATATGATAATGTTAAGAGTTTGAGATAAAATTGAAAAGCTAACCTAAAACCTTTTAAGTTACACTTTTAACTTAGTTTTTGTATTTTTTTCCGATTGTACTAGAACTTCAATTGTGTATAATTTTTTCATTTTAAAGTCAATTTTTATCATTTTCGAGTTTATTTTAACATGGCATGATTAGATTTTCGAGATAGGAACCGTGATTTTGTTCATAAATCAGAATAGTAGCAATCTTCATGCTTTAGTGTTCTTTTGGGCTTAGTTTGATTGTTGAGCTTTTTGTTATCTTAGGAAATATTATGGGCTTGGGCTTAGAATTTTATTCTGGGCTTAGAATTTTATTCTGGGCTTAAAACACTCTTTAAGGTTAGGTTTCTATCCATGTCTTATGACCAGACCTTGGTGCCATCAACATTTTCTTAGACTAATATGTAGTCAAATGGGCTTGTTTTTTTGTCTAAACTAAAGTTGGTGGTTCACAGATTGTGGTGATAGTTTGCATCGAGTGATAGACTGTCCGAAGAAAAATACTGTTACATGTTACATTTGTAACAGAGTGGGATATTTCTCTACTGCATGTCCATAGCGTACTACTGTCACTACTTAAGCAACTAAACAACCACCACCAATTGTTGGACGTCTGGGTATAGGGAAAACATTTGGAGGACTAACATTGGGAAGTACTCGTTCAGTTTCAGCTAATACTGCTCTGGTATATAATTTGGAGGGTGAGTGGATCGATGAAGACCTTCCTAGAGAAGAACTGGAGGATTATGGTGAACCTGAAGAGATAGTAGGAGCTGAGCTTATTGCAGGTATGTAGTTTTAAGTATTTCCTTATGAATTTTGAGATTTGAGTATTTAAAGTACAATTATAGTAGGATGATAATAAGTATGTAGAATTAAGAAATAACTAGGAAATAAGTTTATGATAATAAAAATATAAGGAGAAAATTTTTTATTATGATTCAGGAAATATTAAGATAAATGGACATTTTGTTTATACTTTGCTCGATACGGGAGCCACGTATTCCTTTATATCACTAGAAGTGGTGAAAAGAGTAGGCTTGACTACCAATGCTACCGAATCTAGCTTTGGTGTGAGAAGTCCTACAGGAAGTGTTACGATTGCAAAAGAGATGGTGAAAGGATGTTCGTTTCAGAGTCAGGATGTCAATAGTAAGATTGATATGATTCTCCTGGATATGGGTAAATATGATGCAATATTGGGGATGAATTAGATGACTAATGTCAAAGCTAATATTGATTATTAAGAAAAGAAAATAGTGTTTGAAGTTCTTGATGGAGTACAAGTAGAATTTACAAGAGATTCAATTGTAGTAGATGTACAGGAGTTAAATGTTATGGAGATAATTAGAGGAAATACGAGTGGTGAATGAATTTTCTGATGTATTTCCTAAAGAGTTACCTAGGTTGCACCGAAGAGAGAAATTGATTTTGTTGTTGATGTAGTGCTAGGAACTGAACCTATTTCAAAGCCTCCTTATAGAATGGCTCTAATTGAATTGAAGGAATTGAAAAAGCAATTGGAAGAATTGATAGATCAAGGGTTCATAAGACCAAGTGTCTCCCCATAGGGTGTACCAGTGTTATTTGCAAAGAAAAAGGATGGATCATTACGGCTCTGTATTGATTATCGGGAGCTGAATAAAGTGACCATTAAGAATAAATACCCACTTCCACGAATTAATGATCTGTTTGATCAGTTGCATGGTGCAAGTGTATTCTCTAGAATTGATTTAAGATCAAGACATCATCAATTGAGGATTAAACTTGAAGATGTATCGAAGACAGCATTTCAGACATAGTATGGTCATTATGAGTTCCTTGTCATGTCCTTTGGTTTGATAAATGCACCTACTGCTTTTATGGATTTAATGAACCGTGTGTTCAAGTTACTATTGGACAAGTGTGTAATTGTGTTCATTGATGACATTTTGGTTTATTCTACAACTCCTGAGCAGCATGAGAAGCATTTAAGGATAGTATTGCAAACTTTGCAAGAGCATAAGTTGTATGCAAAGTTATCCAAGTATGACTTCTAACTAAAGGAGATATCTTTCCTTGGACATGTGATTATAGGAGAAGGTATTTCTATAGATCTAGAAAAGATTAAAGCCTTTGTGGAATGGAAAAGATCGGAAACCGTAACTGAAATCTGAAGTTTTCTAGGATTGGCAAGATATTACAAGAAGTTTGTTAAAGACTTTTCAAAAATCTCAAGGCCTTTTACTCAGCTAACTCAAAAGAATGTGAAGTATGAATGGACAGAAAGGCAAGAGAAGAGTTTTCAAGAACTGAAAAAGAGTTTAGTATCTGCTCCTATTCTTGTGTTGCCTAATAGTGAAGAATCTTTCACTATATATAGTGATGCTTCCAAGAATGGTTTGGGGTGTGTGCTGATGCAAAATAGGAAAGTGATTGCTTATGCTTCTAGGTAATTGAGACCACATGAGTAGAATTATCCAACACATGATCTAGAACTTGCAGCTGTGGTATTTGTGTTGAAGATTTGGCGACATTATTTGTATGGATAGAGATGTGAAATTTATACTGATTACAAGAGCCTTAAGTATCTATTTACACAAAAGGAGTAAAATATGAGACAAAGGAGATGGCTTGAGTTGATCAAGGATTATGATTTGGGAATTAATTATTGTCTAGGTAGGGTAAATGTAGTAGCCAATGCTCTAAGCAGGAAAAATCATGCTGAAGTTGCATCTTTTCTTACTAATCAATAGGAATTGATCAAGGAATTTGAAAAATTGAATTTGGAATTCACTTGGCATGAAGTTGATGCGGAATTGTCGAACATAGTGGTTGAGCCAACTTTGATAGAAAGAATTTGAAGAATGCAGTAGGATGATCTTGCTTTGAATCAAATCAAAGAAGAAATAGTAGTTGGGAAGTATATTGATTTCAAAGTGGATGAACATGGGGCATTAAGGATGAATGATAGATTATGTGTACCTAATGATTTAGAGCTTCAGAAGGAGATCTTAAATGAAGCTTATTCTTCCGGTTATTCTATTCATCTAGGGGGAACAAAAATGTATCAAGATTTGAAAAAGAACTTTTGGTGGAATAGAATGAAGCAAGATGTTGTGGATTATGTGATAAGATGTGAGACTTGTCAAAGAATAAAGGCAGAACACCAAAAACTAGGTGGATTGTTACAACCCTTACCTATTCCTGAATGGAAATGGGATCAAATATCTATGGATTTTGTGAGCAATTTACCAAGAACAATTGCTAGACATGATGCAATTTGGGTCATTGTTGATCAACTTACTAAATTAGTGCATTTTCTACCGATCAACGTAACCTTTTCTTTAGAAAAGCTGGCTCGAATCTACATGAGGGAGATAGTAAGATTACATGGAGTACCAACGGGAATTGTGTCAAATAGAGATCCTCGATTTGTATCCAAGTTTTAGACCAGTCTACAAAAAGTTATGGGAATGAAATTGCAGTTCAGTACAGCATACCATCCACAAACCGATAGACAGACCGAGAGAACCACATAGACGCTACAAGATATGTTGAGGGCTTGCATCATGGAATTTAAAGGAAATTGGGATTCTCATCCACCATTGATTGAGTTTTCCTATAACAATAGTTATTACTCAACTATTCATATGCCTCCATATGAAGCTCTATATGGAAGGAGATGTAGATCACCTTTATTTTGGGATGATGTGGAAAAAGCAATGTTAGGTCCAGAGTTAGTACAGGAAACAGTTGAGAAAATTACTGTCATTAAGCAAAAAATGAAGGAAGCACAAGATAGATAAAAAAGCTGGGCTGACTTGAAAAGAAGATAGTTGGAGTTTCAAGCGGGAGATCATGTGTACCTTAAAGTGAAACCAATCAAGAGTATTCATTATATGAGGACACGAGGCAAACTATGTCCAAGATATATTGGACCTTTTGAAATTCTGGAACGAGTTGGGAAGTTAGCTTATTGATTGGCTTTACCACCTAATCTTTCTGGGATCCATAATGTATTTCATGTGTTTGTTTTGAGAAAACATATTCTTGATCCTAATCTAGTCATTTAATTAGAACCAGTAAGGTTGAAAGAGAATTTAACTTATGAAGAGCATCTAGTTGAGATCGTGGATAGTAAAGTGCAAAAGTTGAGGAACTAAGAGATTAGATATGTTAAAGTCATTTGGATAAATCATGAACAAGAATCTGCTACCTAGGAAGCGGAAGATGAAGTGAAGCGTTGATATCCGCATCTGTTTGATAAACTAGGTATGCATTTCAAGTTTTGAGGACAAAACTTATTTGAAGGGGGGAAGGATGTAAACCCTTAAATTTCTTGACCTAACCTCTGAAGTAGATTTGAGTATGTTAGATAATCTGAGAGTTGACAACGCTAATGAAAGTGAAAACCCTAAAAGAACTAATTAGTTACGTATGAAACTTTTATACCCTAAATGTATGTAGACCTTAAAGATTTCATTCAAAAGTGATAAAAGCCCTCAAATGATAACTTCAAAGACATATGAGCATTAATTCATTATAATATACCCTAAAACCCTAATTGATAATATAACCTTCATACTTTGCTAAATCATTAGTGAAAGGTTAGAGATGATTTTCAATCATGCATATATATATTTAGAATCCTTAAGTAATCCTTTAGAAGCTAAGATAATGAATCATAGATTATATTTATCTCCTAAGTATATGATTAAGATGGTATTACATAGAGTTAGGGGTATAGTTAAAGCTTAGGCTAAATATAGTGAACATTAATACCCTAATTAGTGCTTTTCATACTAGTTGTACTAAGTAGCTTACCAAATGATGTATATAGGCTATAAATACCTAAAATAAGACATCATCATCTATTTTTACTAATCAATTCACCAAATGCCTCATTTCCTTAATTTTTCCCTTAATCTTCCTTAATTACTACATTATGTGTACAAAATGACATATGCTTAAGGAAAGTTGACCAAGTTAACACATGTTGACCAAGGTTAAAAGGTTGACTAAGTCAATACATGTTGACTAAAGTCAACAAAAGACACTAATGCATAAGAAAATATCTAACCATCTCATGATTTCTTTTCTTTTCTTTTAGTTTTTCTTTTCCCTCCTCCTCCTTAATTGCAATCCATTTATTTCCCTTTAGACCCCACCATCTTCTTCATTCCATAATCAAAACAAAACAAAAAGAAACAAAGCAAACCCCACCTCCCTTGCCATGACATCCCCTTCCCTTTTCACTTTCAAAACTTTCCTCTTTGCTTCCATAATTCAAGCACAAATTAAGGTATGTGATCATGTTACTTTATATTGCTTTATATTACTCATTAGTTAGGTAATTAGGTAGATTAGATAAGTAGATATATGTTATGTGTGATTTTGTAGAATAGGACATAAAGTTTCCACCTTTAAGTGTAGAAGAATAGGAATCATGATGAAGAGGAAAGGAATACATATGTATATGCCCTTAAGTATATGTACATAAGGATATATTAGAAGAATACAAGTATGGAGATCCTTGTACATGAGTATTTACTATGTACATAACCTAAACTGAGACAAATCCTAACTATACATACCTATACTATACTAGATACATACGTAAAAACATAAAAGAATGAAATTAGGAAGGTTTTCTTAAGAGGAAAATTAGGCATACGAAATTTGTACAAAAATACGTATATGACCGTATAGGTATATGAGTATGTATTCAAGTATAAATATGGTATAAGTATAAGTATATGTATATGTATAAGTATATTAGTATACATATAATTATAGTAAGGGTATATGTACATAGTGGTTTAAGTGAAATGTACATAAGACATTTAGACATTACATAATCATGAGGTAAGGCATATGTAATTAAATGATGAAGTAAGCAATGATGTAATTAAAAGATGACATAAGCCATAACATAAACAAATGATGACATAAGCGATCGATGATGTAAGCGATGACATAAGCATAGGTTTATAAAATAAGAAATAAGAAGAGTGCATAATAATTAGGTATATAAATTGGTAAACCCTAATACACTTCCTAAATTGAATTAAATTTAATTAAGTACATGAATTAGTGATAGCAAAGTAAAATTCTCTAAGTATAAGAATTTAAGGGTTAACTAAAGCATTAAGTATAAATAAAGGACATAAATATAAGCAATAAAAGTAATTAAGTTTTCATAGTTAAAATTTCTATAAATTTAGTCCATATCGTAAAACACGGGTCTTAACGTCCAAAACGGACATCACCATGTGAACGTACGTCCGAAAACGACGAAAAACGACGAAAAACAACTATAAATTCATAAGTATCGAAAATAGAACGAAAAAGTTATATACGATTAATAATAAAGTCTAACTAGATAAAAGTTAATAGTAATGTAAGTATAATTAGGTAAATAGATGTTTAGAATTATTAGTTAAGTCAATTACTTACTAGCGTTATTATATCGTAATGATCAAGTGATCTCGAGGTAAGTGAGGATCTCTCGATTGATTACTATGGCTAAAGCAAGTCACCATAGTCGAGTGAGTATTTATCCTATGATTCCATGCTTATATGTGATTGTAGATAGTAGACTTAAATATTATTGTTAATTGACTACTGTGTGAGGTTTGGGGAAATGCTTGTGCATGTTGTTATGTGCTGAGTTGTGAACTTACCGTAAGTACAAATAATACTTTGTTTGTTGCATGGTAGTATTGAAAATGATTGTGTGTATTATTGGATGGTCATAGCATAATTTGAACTTAATTATACTTGGCTTATAAAAAGAAATTGGTACAAGCATTAACATGCATTGTGTAGACACAATTTTGACCGTCACATCACATAAAGGTAAAGAGAGGCCATTCGGGGGTGGTTATTATTAATTTATTGGTTCTGTATGATGCACTTACACAAAATGACCCTACCCTAGCCCGCAGGAATACTAGGCGTTGGAGATGCTAACCGCCTGGCTAAGGGTCGAGTCTAGAGGCCTCCATTTAGGGGTGAGTGTGGACTACGAGGGCCCACTTACGATTATACCAGAACTTGGTTTTTATGAAAATAAAAGACTTGTTTGATTTAAGTGCAGAACGTGGAGTTCCATAGTAAAGTAAGTTCTAGTTTAATACCTAGATCTGATTGGTGCCATGTATACTCCAACCTTGACTTCGGAGGGCATTAAATCTGAGTTATGTATATGGACTAGTTAACTATACGTATTGTTTGGAATTCTGTTTGATCATTCATTTATATGCGTGAATATAATGTATTTATAACTTGCCTGTAGTGTGGTTGAGGGTTTTGCTCATTAAGTTTAGGCTTACACCCCCTTAGACTTTTGCTGTAGGATAACTTGTTCATAGAGGCTGGCCGGGGAATGCCACAAGTTAGCTTAGGGACTTAGGAAAAAGCGAGCTGTCCTATATATTGAGAGAGAATAGTTTATGTAGACTCTTACTCGTGTACTTGTGTTTTACTAGTATTATAGACATAGATATACTAAATTACTATGTATTATAAGTTTTGTAGTTCAAATTTTATATAAATATGTTTGTGTGAAGATATCATGTGAATTTGTATGTTCTTAAGAAACTAATGGTTGTAGAGCCTTGTATATTGTGTGAAGAGTTCATGATTGGAAGGGTAACCAATCAAGAGTTCTTCGTACAGTATACAGTGTCTACCACGACTAGGCCATCCTCAGTTCGTGACAATGCATGAACACATTTATCTTATAAATGGATGAATGTGATTTCATTTCGTGTTGAGTTTGACTTGCACAAGATGATTCGTGCTTATCTCCTTATTTTGAGTAGCCATGGAACTATACTATGCTAAATCTATGTTTTCCAAAGAATTGGTTGTCCAAAAAACTGGTTTGCTGCACCAATCCACTTATAATCACTCATGCAATCTGTGTTCGGACTTCTAATGTTGAGTTTTTCTTCTATTAGCCTGCAAGTTGCTAAGCTTATTATCCTTCGAGATGCACAATACAGGAGCGATCATATTAAGCCAAGTTGCTATGTGCTTAAAAGCTAATGAATGGATGTTGAGCTATTTCCATTGGCCTGCAACGATAGCCGAATTGCCGAGAAACATCTTCTCAAGCTATATTGACTACAATCTATTGAATGGTAAAGAGCACCGAGTCGGATGCATTACCGGTCAGTGGTCTCATTACTCACGTGCACCTCTAAGGCCTCTAATCCCTTTCTCGAAGAATTCTCTCTTAGCAACCTACTGATGACGAGAAATTGTACATCAAAGAAAGGTGGTTGAACTCCCTAAGCTCCCTACATTATCATATGTTGATCTGTACACTTGATAGTGATGATGCCGACCATTCCCTTACTGAGGACCCTGTGTTGAGTACTCCGACAAATTGCTATTGAAAATCTATTGTCGATTGACGAGAGACTTACTTAAATGGCAGAGTAGTTTTCTCTTGGCATACTACCATTTCTCTCATCCCGACCCACTTTAGTGCTACAACATTTTGACCCTTTCCGTATGTTATACTCAAAGAATATTTATATGGGACCAATGTTGCACTACCGGTTATCCACCTCGTCTAACATTTAACTACTTTTCCATTTTTGGTTTGTTGTCCTTTTTACCCTTTTCGTATGTACTAGGAATCCTCTTCTTATAAATACTTTCTTGTAATTTCTTTATTTGTAATACTGTCCTAAGGACTTACTATAAATAGTCCTTTTTCTCTTGTAAGCTAAAGAGAACTTAGATCTTAATACTGAATACTCTGTTCTTATGAGACAATCCTCTCCAAGTCTATACCCCTTAAACTCTTATCTAATCTTGCTGAGTAGCTCAAGATTAGTGGCAAGTGGACCTTGACATCAACTTATGCATCATATCAAGTGAGGTGTTAAGTCGTATTGTGTTCATTGGTGAGTCATATCCTCCAAGCAACTTTATGTTAGCTACTCTTGTTCAATTGTAGATCGTTTCCCTCTAATTTTCTTCGATATCCCAAAGGACCCATTTCAGTTCAATTCTACCCCGATAAGTCCTAGTGATAACTAAGGTCCTAGGCATACCATATATTCCTGGTATCAAAGCTTGAGGTTGAGACCGAGAGCTGTGTAGTGTTAATCTGTTGTGTTTGTTGGTTGAGATATTTGTGTGTAGAAAGCATTTGCGTGAAGTATCCTTATGGAAGCTTATATTGAGAATGTCAATCCCTAGTGTACAAGGAGAGATTTATGATGTCAAGAGTGATGCTTATGGTCATGGTCGTAGTCAAGTTAGCCAACAAATACCACATACTATTGATGAGCAGATATAAGATCTTGTTGCTATTATGGCTAACTTAGTTGCCTTAGTAAATAGGGTCTTAGAGGTTGGGCTAAGTGAAAGAGTTGCTGAGCAAGGTCGAGAAACGATAGATAGGCTGAGGAGGTAGATGAACGAGCGAGCTTCGAAAGCTTTTCCTGTAAACCAAGCACCATCACAATACGTCGATAGAGTTGTGAGAAGAAGGTTAGAGTTGGACGAAGTAGAAGAGTATGAAGAGGAAGAAGACCAATATGATGGGATGGATGAGTATGAGTTTAGAGTGCCAAGAGGTGCCAAGCATCTTAAAGTACAGATTCCAAATTTCAATGAGTCTGGTAGTGCTAATGACTACCTTAACTAGGAAGAGAAGATTGAAAAGATATTCAACTTCTATAATTACGAAGATGTTGTCCACATTAACGTAGCTGCGTTAGAATTTTCTAGGTGTGCGACAATGTGATGAAAGAAGCTATAGAATGTTCGTTTGAGGGCCCGATGCGAAGTTCGAACATGGACTGAGATGAAGAGGGTTTTGAGAAGTAGGTTCGTTCCTAAACACTACGAGCAAGACACTTTCCAACGACTCCAAGACTTGAGGTAAGATAATAGATCCATAGATGACTATGTTCGAGAGTTTTAGCTGCTCATGATACAATGTGCAGTGATAGAGGCAAGACCGAGGAACCAAAGATCTAAAGAGACCAGGGTTAGAGCTCAGGATAGAAAACCTGAGAAATCAAATGTTTTAAGTATCTTAGCTATGAACACTTAGCTAGTCAATGTTCAAACCACTGAGTCATGACCATCAAGGTAGATAAGCTCTAGTTTGAAGTAGAAAGTGCAAGTGAAGGAAAGGAAGAAGTGGCAACTAATCAGATGCTAGAAGAATTTGAGGAAGATTCGGGAGCCAAGATACCCCTTGAGGGCGGTGCTGAGTATTGCTTTGTTGTTGGGCAATCTCTTAGTACTTTTGTGGCTAATGAGAACGAGTAGAGAGAGAACCTCTTTCATACAAATTGCCGGGTGAATGGTAAGCTATGTATTGTGATAATTGATGGAGGGAGCTATACCAACATCTTCGTACAAGGGGTAGTTAAGGCCATGAAATTGCTAACTCTTCTACACCCCAAGTCGTACAAGATTCATTGGCTGAATGAGAGGGGAGGATTACACATTTCCAAGTAAGTCAAAGTGCCGATCGCTATTGGTGATAGATATAGGGAAGAGGTGCTGTATGACGTCCTGCCCATGTGTACATCCCACATATTACTCGGCCGACCGTGGCTATTTGACTTAAGGGTGTTACATGATGGGTACAGAAACACCTACATGTTTCAAAAGGATGGGAAGAAACTTATATTGATGCCGATGAGTCTTAGGGAAGTGCAAGAAGCCTAAGAAAAGGTTTCGAGATCTTTGTAGTAGAAGTCCTTAGTGATTTCTCGAGCTTAGTTTGCATGAGAAGTCAAACTCAGGGACTATGTACTCCTCTTGGTCAAGAGACTCCTAAAAGTTAGAGAGGCCAAGAACTTACTTGCTAAAGTGCTACAACTACTTTAGGAATTTGTTGACCTATTTCCATCCGAGATGCCAAAAGGATTACCTCCCTTGAGAGGAATTGTACATTGCATCAATCTTCAACTTAGAGCAACCCTACCAAATCAACCTGCCTATAGACTCAATCTTTAACAAGCAACCGAGTTGAAAAAGCAAGTTGATGAGTTGTTGGATCATGGATATGTCTATAAGAGCATGAGCCCATGTGCCGTCCCAACTGTACTAATACCAAAGAAGGATGGATCATGGAGGATGTATATTAATAGCCATGCCATCAATAAGATTATTGTTAAGTACCGATACCCAATCCTGCGGTTAGATGACATGCTCAATGAGTTGCATGGTACCTGTATCTTTTTGAAAATAGATCTAAAGAGTAGCTATCATCAAATACAAATGAGATTAGGAGATGAATGGAAAATTTCCTTTAAGACTTGAGATGGTCTATTTGAGTGGATGGTTATGCCATTTGGTTTAACTAATGCGTCGAGTACATTCATGTGAATCATAATCATGTACTTTGAGCATTAATAGGCAAATGCGTTATGGTTTATTTTGACGATATTCTGGTCTACAGTATCGACCTTCTTGTTCATATCAAGTATTTGAGATTGGTGTTTAACATACTCCATGCTAAGAAATTATTTGGTAACCTGATGAAATGTGCATTCTATCAGAGCGAGGTTGTATTCCTCGGATATGTCATTTTAGGGAGTAGAGTTTATGTTGATGAAGAAAAGGTCAAGTCCATTAATGAGTAGCCTACGCTGACAAGTGCAGTCAAAGTTAGGAGTTTCCATGGCCTAACCTCTTTCTATCAAAGATTTATCCGAAACTTCAGCTCCATAATTGCGTCGTTGACTAAATTGACTAAGAAGAACATTGAGTTTAGATGGATAGAAAAGGCTTAGAGGAGTTTTGAAGATTTGAAGTATAAGTTGACACCTACTCCAGTACTTGCCCTACCAGATTTCGAGAAGGTTTTTAAGGTTGAATATGATGTGTCTGTTGTCAACATTGGTGTTATACTTATGCAGGAGTACTAACCTATTGCCTACTTCAGCCAAAAACTTTGAGGTGCTGCCTTGAATTACTCAGCCTATGACAAGGAGTTTTATGCCCTTGTTTGTACACTCTTGAACTAGCAGCATTACCTGTTGTTGAGAGAATTCATCATCTATTCTGATCATAAATCTCTCAAGCATCTTCGGGGGTAGCAGAAGCTTTCTTAATGTCATGCTAAGTGGGTTGTGTTCCTAGAGACCTTTTTGCTATGTCATCAAGTATAAGAAGGGATGCACTAAAACAGTAGCTGATGCACTTTCTTGTCGTGACATCCTCATTACGATGTTGCGCGCTAAAGTGCTTGGATTTGGCATTCTACCTGATCGATATGAGCATGACCCACATTTTAGGCCTTTAGTAACCAAGTGCAATGATAAAGGAGCCATGGAAGGATTCTACTTGAGTGAAGGGTTTTTGATGAAGGGCAAGCAGATGTATGTATCGAGTGGTTCTGCAAGGGAACTTTTGGTTTGAGAAGCTCATGCCGGGGGTCTAGCTGGACATTTTAGGGAAAAGAGAATGATTAAGATATTGAAAGAGCATTTTTACTAGCCTGAGATGATGAGGGATGTACCCCGAATACTTGTGGGGTGTAAGTTATGTAAATATGCTAAAGGGAGGAGAGAGTCCTATGGAGAATATACGCTCTTGCCAATTCTTGAGCGAACATGGATCAATATAAGCATGGATTTCATGCTTAGCTTTACCTATACACCGAAAAGACACGATTCAATCATGGTGGTGGTCGATCGGTTCAGTAAGATGGGCTACTTCATTTCCTGCTATAGGACTAATGATGTTTTATTCGTCGTTAACCTCTTTTTATAGGAAATTGTGCGACTCCATGGAGTGTTGAGAGTATTGTATCTGACTATAATTCGAAATTCATGAGCTTCTTTTGGAAAACCTTATGGAGGAAACTCGACACTAAGCTCCTGTTCAGTACCTCTTGCCACCCTTAGATAGACGGCTAAACTAAAGTAGTTAACAAAACCGTTGGTAGCCTCTTATGTACCACTATTAGAAAGAACTCTCATGATTGGGATTTATGCCTACTAATCATTGAATTTGCTTACAATCGCTCAATTTACAGCTCCACTGGAACATCACCATTTGAGGTTGTTTATGAACTTAACCCAAACCTATGCTTGGACTTAGTTAATAGTCCATCTACATAAGGGGAGAGTTAATCTGGCCTGCAGCATATCGAGGAATTTCACAAGTTACAATAAATAATTGCCGAGCAATTAACCAAGACTATAGCTTGATAGAAGGAAATGGGAAGCCATGGAAGGAAACAAATCATTTATGCTCCTAGGGACCTTGTTTGGATCCATCTTAGCAAAGAACACTTCCCTAACAAAAGGATGAACAAACTATCACCTAGAGCGAATGGACCTTATAGGATCCTGAAGTGCCTTAATGATAATGCCTACAAGATTGAGCTACCTAAAGGTTTCGGCGTAGGCGTATCTACCACATTCAACATCACCGACTTAACTCCATATGTGCTTAATGATGACGAAGGCCAAGATTTAAGGGTATATCTTCAACAACCTCAAGAAATTGATGCATTACCAGTCAGTGATCCCATTACTTGTGTGCGCCTTTGGCATCTCCGAGGCCTTTCTTGAAGAATTTTCTTTCGGTAACCTACTAATGATGAGAAACTGTACATCGAAGAAAGGTGGTTGAACTCCCTAAGTTGCCCACATTGTCATATGTTGATCTGTACACTCAGTAATGATGATACCGACCATTCCCTTATTGAGGAGCTTATGCCAAGTACTCTGACAAGCTACCGTCAAGAATCTATTGTCGAGTGACAAGAGACTCACTTAAACAGCCAAGTAGTTTTCTCTTGGCATACCAATATTTCTCTCGTCTCGACCTCCTTTAGTATCGCTACCATTTGACCATTCTCGCCTGTTGTACTTAGAGAATATTCATATAGGACCAATGCTACATTGCTAGCTATCCACCTGGTCTGACATTTAACTACTTTTCCATTTTTGGTTTGTTGTCCTTTTTACCCTTTTTGTAAGTACTAGGAATCCCCTTTTTGTAAATACTTTCTTGTAATTTCTTTATTTGTAATACTGCTCTAAGGACTTCCTATAAATAGTCCTTTTCTCTTGTAAGCTAAAGGGAACTTAGATCTTAATACTGAATACTCTATTCTTGTGAGATAATCCTCTTCAAGTCCATACCCCTTACACTCTTATCTAATCTTGCCGAGTAGCTTAAGATTAGTGGCAGGAGGACCTTGACATCAACTTGTGCATCATATCAAGTAAGGTGTCAAGTCATGTTGTGTTCGTTGGTGAGTCACATCTTCCTAGCAACTTCATGTTAGCTACTCTTGTTTGATTGTGGATTGTTTCCCTTTAATTTTCTTTGATATCTTGAAAGACTCATTTCAGTTTGATTCTGCCTCGGTAAGTTCTAGTGATAACCGAGCTCCTAGGTATACCATAGTCGAAATAAACTCCTTGCAAATCAAGTTTTATGCCAAAGGCCAAGCATGTCTAAGTTACTCTAAGGTGCTAAGAAGTTCTAAATTCTAACTAGTCCCCCATGGTCGAGTAACCTCAATGGAGCTTCAAGTTGTATTTAGTGTATTGAGCAAGTACTATCGACATGCCAAGATGACGAGAAACCAATCCTTCGACTCATCAAGTCATCGAGCTACTGATGCTAAAAAGCTGAGTTGCTGAGAAGTTTCAGAAGGAGAGTGTTGAATTGTTGAAAAGCCACTCTTATTCTTTCAACGTCAAGCTCCATGATTCGAGTTCGTCATTCTTTTTTTGAGCTATTATGATGGTAAGTATGAGCTATTGTTTCAGAATTTCAAGTTTCATATGGTGGAAAGCTACATCGTAAGCCTGAGCTATTTGAACCCAACATATCTAAGTATGCTTGACTGGATTAGCTCATGGCCGAATTAAGCTATTATATCCACCATTTACACACTTTGACCTCATACGGATTGAGTTTGCAGCAAAATGAAATTTAAGTGCTAAGCTCTATTTCTGAGCAATATTCATGCTGAACAATAGTTGTCGAGTCATGTTTTTGAACAAACTCACACACGACATTTCGTGGCCAAGAAACTTTAGCCGAGTTATGTTTCCATCCATTGTGCCGAGCTATCCCCTTCTATGTCTGCCAAGTTTTCATTTTCTGAGTCAACGTATTCACGACCCTCCTTCATTTGCAATGGAAGTTCTTGCTATTTATAGATATAGTTGGCCAGTTGTTGAAATGGGAGGCAAATGTGTTCAATTAATTATAGCAGAGTACAGACATGTAGTTTTGTAGAACATTGCAAATACATGCTCTCTTTGAATCGTTCGCGTATACTAAGACACAAGTTAACTTATAAGACTTTTATTTTCGATTGTTTTAAAGATTAGACCCTTTTTTCAAACATGCCCTTAGAGGTGCATATATATATATATATATATCTATAAACACATGTATCTATGTGAAGCTCCTTAAATAGAATATTTAAGCTCCAAGTAGTAAGCATCTCTAATTCAGAACTAATGCTAAGCTGTATGGCCTAAAAAAAAAAAGAAGAAAGCTAAATTATTTATAGATAATATGTCAATGTGGCTACTCAATTCTTAAATAAGGACAACATACACTTGTCTATAATTTGTTGGTTACTCATCGTTCCAAGCATGTATCTCATGTTATCCATTGCATTGTAATATTATTGAGATCTATATCTAAGTCCTATACATTACAAACAATGAGCTAGTACAAACTTAAATGCTCTCTTTAATAAATAGACAACAAGCCACTTGAAAACCCTCAACCATTAAATGGTAACAGGTTAAACACCCAAATCCAACATCTAGTACTAACGTCTCATACTTAAACGGACCAATGGTCACTCAACCTATCTTACAACTTAGTACCGGTCATGCCCAATTTGGGTGACTTTCATGCTTTTCTTACCTCTCTAGGTGTATCGGCCTCTTTAGGCCTTCGCCTCTTCAGGCGCTTTCACTTCTTCAGGTGTGTCAACCTATTTAGGCCTCCTCCTCTTTAGGTGATTTTGCCTCTTCAGGCGTATCAGCCTTTTTAGGCCTTTGCCTTTTCAAGGCCTTCACCTCTCTAGGCATATAAGCCTCTTTAGGCCCTTGCCTCTTCAAGCACATTGGCCTACTCTAGCCCTTACCTCTTCAAGCGTATCAACCTCTCTAGGCATATCAGCCTCTTTAAGCCCTTGCCTCTTCAGGCACTTTAGCTTCCTCAAGTCTTCGCCTCTTTAGGCACTCTTTGCTCTTTAGGCTCATTAGCCTCTTTAGGCCCTCGTCACTTTAAGCGCTCCAATTGCTCCTACTTTTCGCCTCTTTAGGCCTTTACTTCTTCAAGTACTCTAGCCTCTTTAAGCTAAGATTACAGACCTTTCTAGAAATCTCACCAAATCAACCTCCTTAAATACTCTCTTTTCCAACTTTGTCACTAAAGAGAATGGGGGGCAAGTGTTGATAGGCATTTCTGGACAATGATTATATAAGATTATATTAGTGGGCCCAATATCTAAACTAGGTTCAAAGAATTGGTTTAGAGACAATCTCCATTAATTTATTATAAATACTAAGTAAGACCCCTAGGTGAAGGACCCTCTTCCATTCTCTCAACACCATAACTACTTGATATTTCTCTCTCTACATGACGAGGGAACTAACTTAGGCATCAGAGTGGCCACACTAGAGCACCCTCCGCAGCCGTTTTGATGTTTTGCAAGTGTTCACACACCAGGACAAAAATCAACCATCAATAATAAGGAAACGGTCTTTTTACAAGCTTTTGATAAGTTATCAAGTGATAGTTGATTCCAACTTACAAATGGTAAGTTATTTAATGTGATTAGTTGGTTTCCCTATCCAAATATAACATAACTTATAAGGGAAATACGGAAGTTATCTTATATGTGATTTTTTTAGAGTTTGGTTCTTAAGTTAATTCGTAAGTTATGATTTTCTTCTGATGGAATTTTATAAATTTCTAGAGTTGAATAAAATTATTCAAATTAGATTCTCAATTATTTGCTTAGGGTCATAAGTTTTTAATTATCTTAGGGTTTAGGGTTTTGGATGACTTGTAAACCCCTAAAATTATCAACCTAGCCTTAGAAATAGACTCGACTATGTTAGACCATTTAGGAGTCGACAAGGCTAATGAAAGTGAAAACCCTAAAAGAATTACTCAATCGCGTAAAGAATTTTTCTACCCTAAATGTTTCTAATTGCTAAAGATTTTATTCAAAAGTGATAGAAACCCTAAAAATGATTATTTTAAAGACACATGTGCACTAATCCAACATGATATACCCTAAAACCCTAATTGATAATATAATGCTTATCCTTTTGTCCAATTCACTAGTAAAGGGTTAGAGATGACCCTTGTTCATACTTATATGCTTTGAATCCTTAGGTGATCCATTAGAAATTAAGATAATGAGTCATAGATTATATTCACTTCTTAAGTAAGTGATTAAGATAGTTTCACTTAGAGTTAGAGTAATGGTTGAAGATTAGGTTTATGTAGTGAACCTTAACACTTAAATTGGTACTTTTTGCATTTGTTATTCAAAGTAGTTTATCAAATGAGATATATAGGCTATAAAGACCTAAAGTAAGATCTCATTAACAATGTTTACAAATCAATTCATCTAATACCTCATTTCCCCTCATTTCCTTCATTTTTCCTCTAATCTCCCTTAATTACCACATTATGTGCACAAAATTAAACATACTTAAGGAATGTTGACTAAAGTAATGCATGTTGACCAAAGTCAAAGGGTTGACCAAGTCAACATTTTGAAAAGTCAAAAGTCTTAAGAGATAAGGAAAAATATCTTAATAACTTAATGATGATTTTCTTTTCTTTTCATTTTGATTTTTCTTTCCTCTTCTTGCAATTGTTGCCGTCCACAATTTTCCATCTTGGCCCCACCATTTGGTTGTCTTCCATAATTGAAACAAAACAAAAGAAACAAAAACAAAACTCCCCATTTCATGCCGTGAACTCCCCCTTCACTTTCACTTTCATTCCTTTCCCTTTTGTCTCCTTAAACTTCAACAAATTAAAGGTATGTTCTTAAGTTGTTTTATGTTACTTTATGTTATTCATTAGTTAGTTGATTAAGTAGATTAGGTAAGTAGTTAGGTGTTTAGTGAAGTCTTGAAGAGAAGAAAACAAAGTCTCCATCTTTAAGTGTAGAAAGTGATGGATCATGAAGGAAATGGAAGAAATACATGTGTATGTACTCTTAGATATGTGTACATAAAGAAATACCAAAGGAATACAAGTATGTGAACCTTTATACATAAGTATGTATCATGTACATAACCTAACTTAAGACCATATCTAACTATATATGTGTATACTATACTAACTACATACATAGAAATGCAAAAGGATGAAAATTGAGAGGATTTTCTTAAGGGAAAATTTGGCATACGAAATTTTAGTATAAAAATACGTATTTAACCGTATAGGTATATGAGTAGAAATACATGTATAAATACGGTATAAGTATATGTAGATGTATAAGTATATGTATGTATAAGGTATATGTACATAAGTATATGTATAAGGTATATGTACATAAGTATAAGTATAAGACATAAGTATAAAGTAAGAAATAAATGTACATAAGACATGTACATGTGACATAAGCATGATGTAATGCTTATGTAATCAAATGATGAGGTAGATGATGACATAGGCATATGAGGACATAAAGAAAAGATGACATAAGCATATGAAGGCATAAAGAAAAGATGATGTAAGCAATGACATAAACATAAGTTTAGAAAATGAGAAAAATAAGAAAATGTAGATAATTAGATACTAAAATTAGTAAATCTTAATACACTTTGTAAACTAGATTATACCTAAATCAGTACATGAATTAGTAATGATAAAGTAAATCCCTTAATTATAAAAATTTAAGGAATAAAGGTTATAAATATAAGTAATAGCAACACTTAAGTATTATAGCTAAAAATTTCTATAAAATTAGTTCATAATATAAAATAGGGGTCTTAACGTCCAAAACAAACATTACCGTATGAATATACGTTCGAAAACGATGAAAAACGACTATAAATTCATAAATATCAGAAATGAAACGAAAAAGTTATGTACGATTAATAATAAAGTTTAACCGGGTAAAAGTTGATAATAGTCTAAGTAGATTAGGTAATTAAATGTTTAGAAGTATTAGTTAAATTAGTTACTTACTAGTCTTATCAAATCGTAATGATCAGGTGACTCTGAGGAGCGTGAGGACCTCCCAATCGACTACTACGATTAGGGCAAATCACCATGGCCGAGTGAGTATTTACCCAATGATTCCATGCTTGTTTTGTGATTGTAGATAGTGGACTTAAATATTATTGTTAATTGATGATTGTGTGGGGTTTGGGAAACGCTTGTGTATGCCGGTATGTCTTGAGTTGTGAACTTATCTTAACTATTGATAATGCTACGGTTGTTGCATGGTAGTATAGAAAATGATTGTGTGCACAATTGGATGCTCATAGCATAATTTGAACCTAATTATACTCGGCCTATAAAAAGAAATTGAGACATGCATTAACATGCATAGCATGGATACTATTCCGGCTGTCACATCACACGGAGGTAAAGAGAGGCCATTCGGAGGTTGATATTATTCATTTATTTGGTTCTATATGGTGCACTCATACAAAATGACCTTACCCTGGCCCGCGGGAATATTAGGCGTTGGAGGCGCCAACCGCCTGGCTAAGAGTCGAGTCTAGAGGCCTCCGTTTAGGGGTGAGTGTGGACTGCGGGGGCCCACTCACAATTATACTACAACTTGGGTTTTTTTGAAAATAAAAGAATTATTTGATATAAGTACGGAACGTGGGGTTCCGTAGTAAAGTAAGTTCTAGTATAATACCCGGATCTGATTGGTGCCGTGTATACTCCAACCTTGACTTCGGAGGGCGTTAAATCTGAGTTACGTATATGAACTAGTTAATTATACGTATTGTTTGGCATTCTGGTTGATCATTTATTCATATGTTTGAATATAATGTATTTATAACTTGCTTGTGGTGTGGCTGAGGGTTTTTCTCACTAAGCTTAGGCTTACACCCCTTTAGACTTTTGTTGCAGGATAGCCTGTTCGTAGAGACAGGACGAGGGATGCCACAGGTTAGCCTGGGGATTTGGGCAAGAGCGAGCTGCTATGTGTATTGAGAGAACAGTTTATGTAGACTTCTACTTATGTACTTTTGTTTATCTTATTATATTAGACCTAGATATACTTAAATGTTGTGTAATATAAGCTTTGTAACTTAAATTTTATATAAATATATTTGTGTAATGATATCAAATGAGTCTGGATGTTCTTTGGAAACTAGTGGTTGTAGAGCCTTGTATATTGTGTGAAGAGTTCTTGATTGGAAGGGTAACCAATCAGGGGTTCTTTGTACAGTATACGGCGTCTGCCACGACTAGGCCGTCCTCAGTTCGTGACATGACTTAAGGTCCATTATTCTTGTGTTCAAGTTTTTATCAATAATGAACTCTTGAATTGAAAAAAAAAATTAGGTTTATTTTCTAAATATAAGCTTTAGTTTTTAGTTTAGTTGATCCTTGGGAATGATCGAGAAGTACTCTTGTTAATTACATATCCCTTAAGTAGTAGGGTTTACACCATGCCTTCACAATACCAAATCAAACCCCTCCATTTATGCTTATGATTCATGCATGGAAGAAAGGGATAGAAGGCTTATGATGGACTGATTTTACCAAATCACTTGTTATTTCTCATTTGCAAATCACACTGGAGAAAAGCAAATATATATCCTTCTCTTCATTTTTTTAGAAGTAGATAGTAGAATAGCTTTAGGTTTTCTTTGGTTTTTATTCTATCCACTACAAGCTCTCTAGACCTTTGAGTCTTCTTCATTTATTTTTATTTTCTTTTATTTTTATGTTATTTAGATGGTAGATTTTAGTAGTTTAAGCAATTTTTAGGTGCTAGGAACATAGGTAACATCAGGTTTTCTCTATAATTGTAGGTTGGAGCTTTTGTACTCAAAAATCAATTTTTCAAAAACTCGCATCTTACGAATATCTTGATGTTATTAAAGTTTATATTATGTGCTTTTAACATTATATTCTTTGTTATTGTCTCTATTGTTGATATTATGCACTAATATGTGATATCGAGGTTGTGCGGAATTTGATGAATTTATTATTGCAAATGGATTTTTGATATTATGTTGGGTATAAAAGTGGAAGTTTAGCTAGTTTTATGGCAGTTAGGATTTTACATGAATGTGCAAATAATGTCCAGCCTAATCAATGGTTCCTTCATTTTTGAGCTAAGGCTTTATTCATTCCTAATAGAATTGAAACATTCCAATAGAACCTACAGTTCCTAATTTTATCAAAATAATATTTGCATATTAGGATTCAAATTCTAGTACTTACCATGAGCTAAAACTAGTTAGGATAAGAAATCAATTCTAACATTGTTATTTAAGTAGCAAACGGATTTAAATAACTAGCAAATAGTGTCGATTAGGGTTTAGTAATTTAGTACCATTGCTACATTATAGGTTTCACAACACGAAAGTAGAGTGAACCTAATGAGTGTTGTTAAACTTCATATTGATATCGACACGAATATCTCTAAAACATGGCAATAATAAATTCAAAGGATTAATGAAGCATAACCCAACCTTAAATATTTATTGAACTTCACCTGATAGTTTTGAGTCATCGAAATTCCATTTAATTTGTTTTCATTTCTTTTCATCAAATTTAGTCTTCTTAAATATTTTAATTACTCAATTTTGCATCAGTTAAATTAAAATAGGGCTAATATAGTCTATTACTTAGTTCCACCTTTCATCATTTTCCTCCTTGCAAGAAAAATACAACCTTGATACTCACCATATACTATAAATTGACTTGTATGCTTGCCATTAGCTCATGGTTTCCACAAATATTTTTTTTTTAAATATTGCAAGCGAATTTGATTTATTGTATAGCATTTCCACTATTTTTAAATGGGGAAAATTTTGTATTTGTGCATGACATTATGGAAAGTGATCGCAACACCACATATAGACTAATGATCAGTGTATTCAAAACTATCCATGCTTGTTTTCCCTTCACTGCCATTGCATGTGAACATTGAATCTTTTATGTTTGTTTCTTATTACAAGTGTATTAATGGGTCCTAAGTCCAACAGTATGGCTCTTTTCCCCCTTTTGTCTATGCACAATAGGGCAAGATGTAGTTATCACCTCAAATATCTATTCATTGTAATAAAAATTCACCACATGATGACCATCAACTACTGTGCACTACTTATTAAACTTCCTTTTGACATATCTCATCAAGACCTTACCTATGCCCATTTGTGTAAATATGTCCAACTTGCTTTAGTTAATGTAATCATTACAATTATAGAGCATCTTCTTGACTAATGTAACAAAAGGTAAGTTCATAATATCCTTCATGGCATTATGATAAATCTTAGCAATATTTATAGTCCCATGACCAAAATGGGCTCCATCATTATAAGTCAGGGTCCATATCCTTAGATACAAGTTCTAAAGTATGCTCTAGTATAAGGACTCATTATGCTAGCCTCATCATAGTATGCACGAAACTTATGTAGTTGCACCTAATATGCTACCTTCTTGATTATCTCTTTGCATTCTTCGTTCTTAGCCCCTAAATCGAAGTAATTAGCAACTTAGCAAATGCATTGACATCATGGCTAACCATGTGGCTACATTACATTCTTGCCCTCCATTATGGGCCATATGTTAACATGATGGTTGAAGATTAAATAGATGTCTATATGTTCCTTTATTACATATATGAGAACATACTTCGAAAGCTAACCCCAACAATCTTAACATTCTTTACCTAATAGTGTAAATGCTGACGGTATAATGTGATTTTCACATCAACTCTAGTTGCTATGAATAGTTTATGCTTGTACATTCTATAAAAGAACATGCCATCAGTGGTGATTATTGACCTAAAAACAAGATGTTGGTTAGTTGAACCATTTACATATGAAACATGCTATTACTTAACTCATATCACTAATGTAGGTTATAGTACATTACCTACAATGGACAAAAGCTTCAATGCGTAGTCTAAATGCTCATGACGCTCTATCAAAGAAAGAACATATGGCCTACGGTGTTGCTATCTTGACATTTCCACTCAACCATCATACTTAGATTGGCTTCCTACTTAGTACATAATAGTCATGGGAGTACTACATATAATTCCTTCCACTACCTTCTATAAACTTGTCTAATGGCTTTATGCTTAGCCTCTTGGAATCTGATGTGCCTAGAAGCTTAGTTAATTACTAAAGTTTATTGTAGGAGATTCTAACCAGCTAGGTCCTTCAAGGTATCAAAGAAAGAGGAAGTGGGTTTGTAATACATCAACTTCCGTGAAGCTGCTTTCTAGAAATGACTCGCTAAGGAGCACTATACAACTGAGCACTTTACTTGATATGACGCATAAGCTAATATTAAGGTCCACTAGTCACTAATCTCTAGCTATGGACAAGATTAGATAAGAGCATAGAAGGATATACTAGGAGATCAGTATATTGCAAGAACAACAAGAGGAATATTCATTAAATGTTTGGAATAAGATGATTACGGCTATAGCAAAAAGGATTATCTATAGTAAGTCCTTTAGGGCAACAATACAATAAAGAAAATTATACAAAGGGTAATGTATGAAGAAGATTTCTAGTACTAACAAAAGGGGTAAACATGATAAAGGAAAAAAAGGAATATAATACAAATGTTAGAAAAGAAAGGGATAGGTAGCAACCTGTTAGTGGGTTTGCATTTTGGATGCTTAGGGCATTGTCACTGAATTGAGCTAGTGTTAGGCTGTTGTTCCTAAACTGTACTAAAGGCTGCTGGGATGATGGAATGAGGTCATTTCTTAGCATGGTTAGATAAGAGAGCTTGGTGTATAGGGATCTTGGCACTTAATAGGTTAGCATTTGGATGGTAGACCAAGTAAAGCAAAGTATGTTCGAGTTGTGTGCTCAAAGAGTTTAGCAAATGGTTGTCTTGATACTGAAGCTTGTTATGGCTAAGCTGAGGTGCTTGAATCCACTTAATAAGTCCTTGTAAGCCTCTTAGTCAGGTTCAAGTTATAAGTCCTGAGGTTGGCAATCCATTAGCTCCCCAAGGGAGATGAAGATTTTCCCTCAATTCTTAGTTGTCTTCCTTTTCTAGGACATAGGGCGTTAGATCAAACACATTGATGGCATAGCCTTCAAACAACTCTTGCTTATAAGCGTTGTCATTTATTCTTTGTAAGACTTTGAAGGGGCCATTTGATATAGGGGACAACTTACTCGTCCTTCACCTTGGGAATCATTCTTTGTTGAGGTGAACCTAAACAAGGTCTCTAAGATTATAAATGACATGCTTTCATCCTTTATTCCCTCAATCTTGCTATTGAGTAACCATCTTGGTTAGCTGCTCAACAACCTTTTGATGTAGTCACTGGAATTCTCAACGTGCTATAAACCTAATTGGCTTTCTCCCAAAGAGGCTGGGCTAGTAATCATATCTAGTAGCAAATTTGAATTAAACTTATAGACCTTAAAAAGCAATTGTCCTATTGAGCTATTGGTGGTGTAACTATAAGCAAATTCAGTGATGGGCAGGCATAAATCCTAATCATGTAGATTCTTCCCAATATTGGCTTAAAAAAGGTTCCCTACAGTCCTATTCACAACCTCGGTCTGGCAGTCTATTTATAGGTGATAAGAAGTCATGAACATAAGTTTAATGTCAAGCTTCTTCCATAGTGGTCGCTAGAAGAAGCTCGTAAACTTTGAGTTACAATCTAAGACAATACTCCTTAGAATACCATGCAACAGTACAATTTCCTGTAAAAAGATGTTAACGACAAATAAAGCATCATTAGTTTTATGGTAAGGGATGAAGTGGCTCATTTTACTAAACCGATCGATCATCACCATAATAGAATCATGTTTTTGAGGTTTATATTCTCCATATAGCTCCTTTCTTCCCTTGGTCCACTTGCACACCTCATAATATTCATGAATTTTGTGTACATCCTTCATCATGCTAGGCTAATAAAAGTGTTCTTTCAACAATTCGACGGTTCTCTTTTTGCCATAATGGCCAACAAAGCCTCTTACATGGGCTTCCCGCATAAGTAATTCCCTAGTAAAGTTGTTTGGCAAACAAATTTGTTTCCCCTTCATCAAGAATCCTTGACTCAAGTAGAACCCATCCACTACTCCTCCAATATTGCACTTGGCCACTAAGGGTTAGAAGTACGAATTATGCCGATACTAATCAAGCAGAGTGCTAAACCCAAGTACTCTAGCTTGTAGAGAGGTAATAAGAACATGCCTATGAGAAAGGGTATTGACCATGATGTTTGTACTTCCCTTCTTGTACTTGACAGCATAGCAAAAGGTTTCAAAGAACTTGACCCATTTAGCATGACGTCAGGAGAGTTTCTATTAGCATCAGAGGTGTTTGAGGGACTTATGGTAATACGGACTTATGGATGAACATACAAGCCTAATATCGCACGTAACCAAAGGGGGTAGGTTTGGACCGCAAGATGGTTCGAAAGATAAATGGCAGTCGAAGGATGAGCAAGGGTTCCCATGCACCAATGATGGATATGATGCACTAATGCCTCACATGAGCTCGGGTCATACTTAATATGATACACAAGTATAAGCAAAAGGCATTCGCTACTAGTTCGCGCTCAATGGGCTAGATAAGAGTAGCTTAAGAGTAAGCAAAAAGGACACTTAGCTTGAGAGAGTGAGAAAGTTTAGTATATTCTTTGTATATTGATCATTGCGGCTATTACAATTTTGTAAGTATTTATAATACCTAATTACGGTAAGTCCTAGGTTATAGGAAATTATAGAAAAGGATTTTTGCTAGCTAGGAAAAAGGGGAATAATTTATAAGGGTATCAATGTAATTGTGCCAAAAGAATATCTTTTGTCAAAAAGGACAATATAGATGTCAGAAAGGACGACATACGCATATTTTACTCATTCTGTGGTCCCAATAATACTACTAGCTGAGTAAAGGTAGGCCTTGATTAGGTCTGGTTGGCATTGACAGTTCAGCATCTTTGATTACTGGGATTGTGTAAGGGTTGGCTTAAAGACAACTCACATTTGGGTCGACTTTGGATGGTCGGCTCCTGACAATTGTTACTTCAACCTCGATACTGTAGGGTTAGATGTAACCTAATTTGGTGCTTGAACCAGTGTGTTATGGAGGGGTCGGCTCAACATGTTGGTTGATTACCTCAACAGTTCCCTAGATGGTGTGGAGAGTAAAGTAGCTCGGTAAGTTGGACTGGGGTAAGCTCTACTTCTCGGGGCTTAACTCAACTTGGACGGCTTAACAAACCTTTTAAGCTAGCCCTCGGGTTTAAGAGCGTATGATCGATCCATAATCCCTATCATCCCCTCCAAGTTATTTAAGATTTGGGATTAAATCTGGTTCAGCTCTAGGTTACTTATCCTCGGGAGTATAGGGCTGGAGATGACAATGTTGAAGGAGTCCGAAACTCCATATCCTTCAAGTAGTTTAATCTTATAGACATTTGGTTGGATCTTTTCAAAACTTTGAAAGGTCTATCAACTTTAGGAGATAACTTGCTCTTCCTTAAGTTTAGGAATCGTTCCTTGCTAAGATGTATCTAAACTAAACCATACGATTGGAATTCTCTCTTCTTTTGTCCTCGGCCTCGCTTCTCGAGTTTAGTAGTAGCTTGGCACAATTGCTCTATAACCTTCTAGTATATGACTTCGATCGCCTTAACTTTTTCTACGGCTAGCTGGTCATCATCAAGTCTCAATTGGGTACTTGGTCCATCGAGAGCTTAGGGTTAAACCCATAAACAACCTTAAATGGAGACATGTTTGTTACGCTATAGGCAATCCTATTGTATGTAAACTCAATGATTGGTAGAAACAAATCCCAATTGACTATGTTTCATCTAATAGCAACCCACGGCAAAGTTCCTTCAGTTTTATTGACAACCTCGGTCTATCCATCAATTTATGGATGGCAGGATATGTTGTATAATTGCTTGGTTCCCATTCGCCTCCATAGTGTCCTCTAAAAGTGGCTCATGAACTTTGGGTCTTGGTCCAAAACAGTGGTTTTGGGTATTCCATAAAGCTTGATAATTTCCTACAAGAAAAGAAATGAGATAGCCGAAGCATCATTAGTTTTGGAACAAGGCACGAAATGTGACATCTTGCTTAATTGATCCATGACCACCATGATGGAGTCCTTCCCTCGAAACGTCCTTGGCAATCCTAACATGAAATCTATACTTAGCTCGAACTACAGTTTAGTCGGGATAGGCAAGGATAAATTATGTTTTTACTCAGCTCAACTTGACTCTTCGCTTTTTGGTAAGTCACACACCTTTCCAGTATAGATTAGACATCTTTCTTCATCCTTGGCCAAAAGAATAAGGAGGATAGTACCTCATGGGTCTGACATTAGCTAAGGTGTCTCATTAATCCTCCTTAATGCACCTTACACACTAGTTATTCTCCCGTGAAACAAGGCAGGATACATAATCTCCTCTTCTTGAATAAGTATCCGTCTTCCCTGTGATAGTCATCCAATGTCCATCCTTCCTTACATCAGGCATAGATAGGACCAAAGTGTGGATCCTTAGCATACAAATTATTTACGGTTGAAAAGCTAAGTAACCTGGTCTGCAACTCAATTAGGAGAGAATGTTGTCTTAATAAGACATCGACCACTACATTGTTCTTCCCATTTTTGTGTTTTACAACATAAGAAAATCCCTCCATGAACACGACCCGTTCGGCTTGCCTTCGAGTCAACTTGGGTTAGCTCTTTAAATATCTAAGGATTCGTGATCGGTGTAAATCACAAATTCCTTAGGTAGCGGATAGTGTTTCCATACCATTAGGGCTCAAATTAAGGAGTAGAACTCCTTATCATAGACAGAGTAGTTAAGTGTAGCTCTTTAAAGTTTCTCGCTAAAGTAAGCAATAGGTTGGCTCTGTTACATCAATACAGTACCTATGCCTAGTCCGGATGCATCACACTCTACTTCAAACACTTTATTGAAGCTCAGCAAAGCCAAGACAGGGGCTATCTAAGAAAGGAATATGCAAATAAGCAATATGGTAAATTCTTAGACCTTTCTAAACAATTACATATTAATTTACCTTTGTGGAAGCTTTGTTATAGATGCTTATGTATGCAAAATTTTTGAAGGAGATACTCTTTAACAAGAGGAAATTCGAGGAACTACCAATAGTTACACTTAACTGAAAGAGCGTTTAGCAACCCTCTAAAACAAGCTTCCAAAAAAGTTGAATGATCTAGGGAATTTTACTATCCCTTGTTTAGTTAGTGATTTATCCATAAAAGAAGCATTAGCTAATATAGGAGTTAGTATAAATTTAATGCCGTATAATTTATCTAAACAGCTAGGCTTAAGAGAATAGAAATTGATAAGAATGAGTTTGCAATTGGTTGATAGATCAATAACATACCTTAAGGGTATAATTAAGGATGTACTGGTTAAGGTAGATAAATTTATTTTTCCTACAAACTTTGTAATTTTAGATATTGATGAAGATATTGAAGTACCACTTATCTTAGGGAGGCCCTTTCTAGTTATGTCTAGAGCTATAATTGATGTTAGCTATGGAAAGCTTATATTAAGGGTAGGAGAAGAGGAGATGGTATTTAAAATGAAATAGGCAATGAAAAAAATGTGTTCAACAAGACTATACTTATTTTTGCCTTAATGTTGCTGACACCTCTATGACTAGTATCTTACAGGAACTACTAACTAAGGATCCTCTAAATCGTTGTTTGAAAGAAGGAAAACAAGAAGAGTTTTGTAATGACCAAATCATTGCTAACATAGCAATAAAATTAGAAGCCAACCCTCTATCTACAAAGAGAAAAAGATTTAGGAGGATTGAATAGGCCAAAGGAATGAAATTGAAGGCTTCCATTAAGGAGCCGCCTAAGATAGAGTTAAAGGAACTACCCGACTATCTATAATATGCTTTTAAAGAAGAAAACACAAAACTAGTGGTGATAGTATCCTTTGAATTAAACAGGTAATAGAAGCGAAAACTTCTAAATGTATTAAGGAATCATAAAAGGGCGATTGCTTAGAAGATTTTAGATATCAAGGGAATTAACCCATCCTTTTGCACCCATTAAATTTTAGTGGAAGGTCACAAACCTATAGTGTAACCTAAGAGACAGTTAAACCCAAACATGAAAGAAGTAGTCAAAGTTTAAGTAATTAAACTTCTAGACACATGTATGATTTATCTAATTTCTGACAGTTCTTAGGTGAGTCTTGTACAAGTCATACCTAAAATGGGAGGGATGGCAGTAGTCTGTAACAAGTGAAATGAGTTAATTCCAATGCAAATAGTCATAGGTTGGAGAGTCTATGTAAACTACTGAAAGCTCAATGACACTACAAGGAAAGATCACTTCCCTCTACCCTTTATTGATTGTTAGAACATTTGTCAGGTTACATGTGTTATTGTTTCTTTGATGGTCTTTCTAGTTATTTTCAAATTTCAAATGCCCTAGAGGATCAAGAGAAAACAACATTTACTTGTTGTTATGGCACTTTTAACTATAAGAGAATGCCATTTGACATCTATAATGCACTTACAACATTTCAACAGTACATGATGGCAATATTTGATGAATTAATTGAAGATATAATGGAAGTATTTGTTGACAATGAAAATTTTTTCTATGAAATCTTTAGACACCTATCTAGTAAGGACTTAGCAAAATGAAAAAGAGTTAGGCTATGGGGGTATCGAGGTTACTCTAGTGTAGCTACTTCTATCGAAATAAGAAATTTGACTATGGAAAGGGGAAATGAAAAAGATTGAGTATAGTATACATAACCAGAAGAACCTTACAGTGGTATGCTAAGTTGTATTTAAACAAAAAAGAGTTGTATTCACATGAGCTTGCCATCTGAATTTTGGACCACTCCTTGATTTTTAAGGAACATGGATCGCATTTTGCAGTTAGTGGGTAGTTATTCTTATAAACAATCTTGACTATTCATGCCCTATGTTTAAATTTGAACTCATCTTAGTTGACTCGGTATTAGTGAGCTCCATGTCCTTTCATGGAGCTAATAAAGGCTAATTTGACCTACTTGACTAGTGCTATTCCCAGTCTTGCAAATGGGTATTTAGGTTACTACCCTCTTAAGCTAATCGACTCTTATGAAAATGGCTATAATAGATAAAGAGGTCGGAAATGTTGTATAAGAGGTGTCAAATGTAAATCAGCAGGTCGAGGTACATCAGTTTAGGTCACGCTAATAGTTAGATGTCTTAGGGAAAAATCCCTATCAACATTTGCCCCCTGACTCTCCTTGATGGAATCATCAAGGGGTTGAAAAGTACTTCATTGAAATGATCTTTCAACATAGATCGAGTCAACATAAATGGGATTTAAGACGTTTGATCTTCCTTATATTTGAGCTAACTTTTTTGACCTTCTTCATAAGGTCAAGGCATTTTTCTTGAAGCCAATCTACTTTTCATTAGACTTATTGAAGAAGTTTTGCATTTGTTCAATGATGCTTCACATTTCCATCATAAAAAAACATGCGATTGTATTAGAATTCATGTGTGCCCTTAGTAATTTAATTTAATTATGACTGTTCAATTTTTGTTAGTCTCGTATAGTCGAATGGCCAAAAGTGATTTGTAATTGCTTTTCATGCTAATCCTAAAGTTGTCCTTTTATACTCTTAACTCCAATTTCCCTCTATTCTTCTTTCTTGCACCTTGCTTCTTTAGTTACTTTGCATTCACGATGTCTTTCCTTTCCTTCCTTAGCTTAACAATCCTTATCTTTTACATCATAAAATCTTCATTTCATATTCTCTCTTTCAATCATATTGTCAGAGTAATAATGTCTTCCACTTAATTAGATGACTCAACTTGTGCCTAGCAATAGAGCTAGGAATTAACCACCATGAACTAGGTAGGTAGCTTACCTCCTCAAGAAGAACATACTAGTATGGTGGATACAAATAGTGATTACACGTAGGACTTGTTAGGAGTTATGGGTTTAGAGGGCATAGAGGGTTAGAAAACTCCCCTTTGATGAGTACTTATTAGATAACAAGGGTAACAACTAAGACATTCCGTTGTATTCAAGCATCGAATATGATATAAGCCCTAATGGAGTTACTAGCATGATGACAAAAAAAGTGTTCAACGTACTAAAGCTCAACTTCTTATCTACCCCCTAAAGCTAAAGAATAAAGAGGCCTCAATCTTACAAATGCATCACTTTGCTAGGTGATCATGAATTTGGCCTTTATGAGAAGTAATTTGAGGTTTCCTTTATTTTCTTTTTTAGAGATCTTAGTTTACATATCATCGCATTTGTCCCTCTATGTTGACATTGTACTCTTATAAGCTAATGGTGGCTTTTGATTGCATTTGCGAAGACTTAGAGATTAGGGCCACTATGACCTTATTTCATTATTTTTTCACCATAAAAAGGTGATGGATTGTTTTACATTTGCACTCGACCTCGTAGGAAGATTTTGATAGGGTTAGAATCCTCTATTCATGATTAGAGGCAAAAATAAGTTATCCTTAGGTTTGAGACAAACCTAAATTTTCCTACAGTTTAAAGCCACCCTATTAGACAAATAGATATTAAGAAATTACTCCCTAAAGACCAAAAGGCTTATGACACCATTATGGAAGCCTATAACAACAACTAGTTTTTCTAGGATGTCAACACCATCATTGATAAATATTCCTATAGTACTCTAATCTTTTGTAGAGATGAAGCGAGAGTTGTTAAGGGTGCTTGTGACACTCAAGGTGAAGATATTGATGGTACTAACAAAGGTATTGTTGTTGAGTAAGTTACATGCTATTTGTGGTTTCATTGTATTGAATGGGCTTGCAAGAGGAGGGACCTTCATGTCTACCTTAGGAGTTGAGTGGTCTTCCTTGCTTGTGCTTGGTATAGCACCTATAAGTTGATTTATTTCCTCTTGATATTTCTCAACTTAATCCTTTAATCTTTCTTTCTAGATATGCTACTAAATGACCATAGCTTGAACGATCTCTTTACTCGATTGGAAGTTGGCAATGAGGGGAAGAAAATAGATGTTAAGAAAGTTCCTATGAAGCCATTTGCAAAGTCCACCACCACCACCACCAACACTGTTCAGGAGACTTGGCCATCAAAAGTTACTTTGAAGAGGAACGTTGCAAAGGTTAGTAAGCCGAGGAAGCGGCTTAATGTACATGATTGTCCACCTTTAGAAAGGGATGCCACCAATGCAAATGCTCATGATGAAGGTTAGAAGAAGGTTGATAAGCTTGAGGGAGGCTCTAAGGATTTGAAGAAACCTAAGGAAGTTCCTGCAGTTCTACTAGGACTAATGACTCCTTTTAGGAAGGAGAATAAAGAGGTCCTTTAGTTCTTCCTTAATTGGAACATAAATACTGTTGACCATGCTCTGGGTAATGGGAAGGTTGCCTTAGAATTGGTAAAGGGTATCTATATTCCCAAAGACATTGGTCCCTTTACCAACATTGTTAAATTCAGTTAAAATTCTAGTTTTGATAGCTTATTACAGCTAGCTACTTCAAAGCTTTATGATGTAAGTGTTCTTACCATATAATATTGACTTCAAGTAATGTCTTGATCTCCCTTTTGGCCTTGCTTTTATTTTGTAGAGTTCCTAGCACCTATTAATGATAGTTGAGGCTCTAGTAGAGGAGAAGAACATAATAGGACTTATCCTATTAACTTTTATTACTCATAAATCCACTTTTGTTGATGATGGTTTTGTTTCCTTCTCAAATTGCTAAAGATTGCAAGAATTAGATTGCTTGTCTTAAGTTTAAGCATTTAAAATTCTGTTAAAAATGGGGGGAAGAGAAAAAAAAGTTAGAGTCAAAAGTAAAAAATTTTGGGGGAGAAAGCTGACCAAAAGGCTAAACTCAAAGAGGAGAAAGATGTTGCTTTAACTAAGGAGTAGAAGAAAAATTGCCAACTCATCTCTGACCTACAAGGTATACAAAATGAGGTAAAGAGCCTCAAAGGTAAATACATCGAGGAAGTTGCTCATTGCAGAGCTCCTACAATGAGATAAAGACCAAAATTGTAGATCTTGAGAAGGAGAAAGGTTCAAGCCATGACAAGGCTTATGAGAAGACCTTTGTATACATCTAGTAAAGTTAAGAATATATTAATCTAATGGCTAAAAAGGTGCTGGATGGGGTAAATTTAGCTCATGAAGAGATCTTGATCCATCACCCCTACTATGATCTAAGTTGCCTAACCTTTGCCAAGCAGGGTCAAAAAGAGGATGTCTCCATTATTGAAGGGAATGCCATTGAAATTGAGGTAGAGGACTAACTTGCTAAAGGCATAGATGCTCTTATAGGTGCTCTTATTGATGTTTAAGAAATTCTTGATGCTCTTGAAGTTTCTAAGACTCCTATTCTTAATCCTCCTTCTAATTTCCTTATTAACCCCAATCAAGCTCTTGATACCAACCTCTAATCCCTAATCAATCTGTAAAGAACTAAAGCATCCTTCAATGTTATGCTTTATTTGTTTTTTCACTTCCATTACTCTTAGGCCGGTACATCGAACTTAATTTGATGTGTAGATAATTTGCTAGACCTTTACTAAAGTCTTTGTAAGGACTTGTTTATCTTTTGCTTATTATGTTGCATCAAAATTTGGCTTACTTTTATTATAGCACGTAGTTATTTATTAACTCAAGGTGTTTGTTGATACGTAGCTTACATTTGCTTCATGATTTTTATGAGACTTTTTTAATTTGTTATTAAGCAATCTAGGGCTTTTGTTTGGCTCGTTGTTCCTATTTGTAATTGGAGTTAGAGCATTGTGCTCATAGCTAGCTAATAAGTTAGAGCTTCTAAATATGTCGTCATCTGTTTATTAGACTTAAATTGTTTAGGTCTGTTCTATCTCGTTAGCTATTTATTAGACTTAGAGCATTATGCTAGTTGTTAATTGATAACTTAAATCTTTTCAAATAGCTCATCGTCCTTTCTTAGGACTTATAGCAATTGTATTTGTCACTCTTAGAAGAGTTTAAGCTTGATAACTTATCATTCATGTTCTTCTCTAGACTTAGAGATTTACAAATATCTATTTTTTGCCAGCCATCAAATATAAGACTTAAGGGTAATGCTTTATGTGATTTGCTCATCACCTTTTAGCATTTTGACTTTTTCATTGTAAAGATGGTCAACAGAAGGCCATTAACCATGTGAATTATTGTGGGCTAATAGGGACCTTTAAATCGAGTATTGCTTGAATTATGTTCATACTATTATGAATAATGCCAAAATGAAGTATAGCACAAAATAAAGTTAAAATACATTGAATAAATGAACACTTCATTGAACAAACTATGAAACATTGACATTTAAGTCTGTCAATTAGCACCAATAGTTCATAACATGAATATTGGAGAAGGACAGGATGAATATGTAAGCTAACCATCTAATACTGACAATTCAAGAACATAATCATAAATAAATGCTATTCATAATTCACATAAAGTTCAATCATGAAATTAGAAATTCATACATCTCTAACATGAAATAAAAAATCTATTTATCTTTTCCAGAAGAATAATCACTCAAAGTAGGGCTTGAGATTGTTAGCATTCTACACTTGAGGAATGGGTTGTTTCTTAAGTCTCTCCAATTTATAAGCTTATCCATTCCCTACCTCCTCTTTTACCCTCATGGGGTCTTCTTAAGTTGGAGTTAGCTTTCCTTGACTTTCTCTAGCTCCCAAGGTCTCTAACTTCGTGCAAACCAAATCTCTAGCTTGGAAACACTTTTACTTGATGTGCTTATTGTAATACCAAGCTAGTTGTTGTTGATAGGCAATGAGGTAAGCTTTGGCCAATGCTTGAGTCTCATGGATAGTGTCTAAATTTGCTTAGATGCCAACATGATTATAGTCATAGTCATAAGCTCGAACTCTCACACTTTTCACATGAAGTTCAATCAATAACAGAACTTTAGACCTAAAGGCTAACTGATAAGGAGTGTAGCCCATTGAACTTCTTTATGTAGTCTTGTAACCTCATAAAATATATAGTAGCTCATATGCCTACATATTGCCAACTAGATTCACCCTCTTCTTTAAACTTTAGAGAATGACCTTATTCATGACCTCTACTTTCCCATTGCTTTGTGGGTATACAATTGATGCATAGCATAATATGATCTACTAAGCTTTACAGAATTCTTTAAACTTATTGTTGTCAAACTATGGCCCATTATTCATGCTGATTGCATAAGGTATCCCAAACTTGGTTATAATATTACTAATCACAAAGGCTTCAATACTCCATTTTGTGATAGTTACCATTGCCTTCACTTTAACCTATTTTATGAAGTAATCCACTACAACAATGTATACTGCCTTTGTTTGGTGGTCTTCAAGAGTAGGTCTAGAATATTTACCCCCATTAGGCAAACGACTAGGGGCTAGCAAGTGGAAACAAATATGCATTTGGTGCTCTCTCGATTGGACAATTTCTTTGATAATGATCATAAGTTTGGACTAAATAAAGGGAGTCCTTTTTCATCATAGTCCACCAATACTCAAGCCATAAAGCTCTTACATATAGAGCTTTAGCCTTAACTTAATTGCTGCATACTCTTGCATGTTGGTTAGAAAGGACTTGCTTACCTTAGACAGTTGCATACATCTTAAATAGGACATACTTAACCCACTCTTATACAACTTTTCATCAATTATTGTAAAATTGGGGACCTTGTAGATGAGTCTTTGTGTCTCTTCACTATCTTGAGCCAAGACTTGATTCTTCAAATAATCAAGGATGCATTCATCTAACAAGGCTCCATCTCTTTCTCTTATACTTCCAGACATTCTACAGGCTGCTTATCCATACTCTTCTCTAACAAATATTTTATAATCCTTCCTACCACTTTGGAAAACTTGTGGAAGCTAACTTAGACAACTTGTTCATAGCATAATTTTGTATTCTTGGGATTCTCACTAATTGCTAGGATTCAAAACTAGCCCTAAGCTATTTTAAGCAGCTATAAACACCTAATCATGTTCTCTTCCTTCACCATATTGTCACCCTTTACTTGATTAACAGTTAGTTAAGAATCAAAGTAGATATCTAAATGCTTAGCTTTGACCTCTATAACCAACTTCGTCCTTACTATGAGCACTTAACAGTTAGTTAAGAATCATTGTTGTTAGTTGACAACCCTAGTTTCAAAGCATAACCAATTTGAGCTCCCATTAGGCCCTTCAAAATCTAGCCAACTCTATTTCCTTCACATGTTGATGATCCATCAACATATAGGGTGTAGGTTGGCCCTTCACTCTATATAGCAAATCCTTCACTTCTAATAAATTCTACTATGTAGTCAGCTAGGATTTGAGTTTTATAAGCTTCCCTAGATCGGTATTGGATCCCTAGAGTGCTAAGCTCTAAAGCATATTTGACAATTCACCTTAACACATCAAGCTTTTGTAGAGCTTGCTTCAAATGTTGATCAATTAAGATAATGACTTGGTAAGCCTCAAAATAAGGTCAAAGTTTCCTAGTTGTAACAACTATAGCCAGGACAAACTTCTTTAATTTTGTGTAGCATAACTCGAGTCCTTGCAAAACATGGTTGACATAATAAATCATCATGTGTATTTGTCCTTCTACTTGTATGAGGATAGATGAAAGAGCTTAGTCATTTATAGAAAAATATAAATAGAGAGTCTTGCCCTTTAAAGTGTCAAAGGTTCATTCACATTCTACAATCTACTTAAACTCAAATGGATTTCTTAGGACATGAAAAGATTTTGTCACAAACTAAGGACGGCCTAGTCGTGGCAGATGCCGTATACTGTACAAAGAACCCTTGATTGGTTACCCTTCCAATCAAGAACTCTTCACACAATATATAAGGCTCTACAACCACTAGTTTCCAAAGAACATCTAGACTCACATGATATCATTACACAAACATATTTATATAAAATTTAAGTTATAAAGCTTACAATACACAGCGTTTAAGTATGTCTAGGTCTATAATAATAAGATAAACAAAAGTACATGAGTAATAGTCCACTTAAACTATTCTCTCTCTGTACACAGGACAGTTCGCTCTTGCCCAAGTCCCCAAGCTAACCTATGGCATCCCTCGTCCTACCTCTACGAACAGGCTATCCTACAACAAAAGTCTAAAGGGGTGTAAGCCTAAGCTTAGTGAGCAAAACCCTCAGCCACACCACAAGCAAGTTATAAGTACATTATATTCAAGCATATGAATGAATGATCAACCAGTATGCCAAACAATACGTATAATTAACTAGTTCATATACGTAACTCAGATTTAACGCCCTCCGAAGTCAGGGTTGGAGTTTACACGGCACCAATCAGATCCGGTTATTATACTAGAACTTACTTTACTATGAAATCCCACATTCCGTACTTATATCAAATAATTCTTTTATTTTTAGAAAACCCAAGTTCTAGTATAATTGTGAGTGGGCCCCCACTGTCCACACTCACCCCTAAACGGAGGCCTCTAGACTCAACCCTTAGCCAGGCGGTTGGCGCCTCCAACGCCTAGTGTTCCCGTGGGTCAGGGTAAGGTCATTTTGTACGAGTGTACCATACAGAACCAAATAAATGAATAATATCAACCCCCGAATGGCCTCTCTTTACCTCCGTGTGATGTGACGGCCAGAATAGTATCCATGCTATGCATGTTAATGCATGTCCCAATTTCTTTTTATAAGCCGAGTATAATTAAGGTCAAATTATGCTATGACCATCCAGTTATACACACAATCATTTTCTATACTACCACGCAACAAACATAGCATTATCAATAGTTAAGATAAGTTCACAACTCAAGACATACTAGCATACACAGGCGTTTCCCAAAACCCCACACAATCATCAATTGACAATAGTATTCAAGTCCACTATCTACAATCACAAAACAAGCATGGAGTCATTGGGTAAATACTCACTCGACCATGGTGATTCGTCCTAATCGTAGTAGTCGATCGGGAGGTCCTCACGCTCCTCAGGGTCACCTGATCATTACGATTTGATAAGGCCAGTAAGTACTTAAATTAACTAATAATTCTAAACATTTAATTAGCTAATTCTACTTAGACTACTATCAACTTTTACCTAGTTAGACTTTATTATTGATCGTATATAACTTTTTCGTTTTATTTCTGATATTTATGAATTTATAGTCGTTTTTCATCGTTTTCGGACATATATTCACACGGTAATGTCTGTTTTGGATGTTAAGACCCCTATTTTACATTATAAACTAAATTTATAGAAATTTTTAACTATAACACTTAAGTATTGCTATTACTTATATTTATAGCCTTTATTCCTTAAATTCTTATAATTAAGGGATTTACTTTGTTATTACTAATTCATGTACTGAATTAGGTATAATCTAATTTATAAGGTCTATTAGGATTTATTGATTTTAGTACCTAATTACCTACATTTTTCTTATTTTTCTCATTTTCTAAACCTATGCTTATGTCATCACTTACATCATCTTTTCTTTATGTCATTGCTTATGTCATCACTTGCTTATGTCATGGCTTATGTCATCATGTGCTTATGTCATCACTTGCCTCATCATTTAATTACATAAGCATCACCTCATGCTTATGTTATATGTACATGTCTTATGTACATTTGTTCCTTACTTTATACTTATGTACATATACCTTATACATACATATACTTATACATCTACATATATTTATACCGTATTTATACATGTATTCCTACTCATATACCTATAGGTTGGATACGTATTTTTATACTAAAAATTCGTATGCCAAATTTTCTCTTAAGAAAATCCTCTCAATTTCATCATTTTGTATTTCTATGTATGTATTTAGTATAGTATACACATATATAGTTAGATATGGTCTTAAGTTAGGTTATGTACATGATAATTACTTATGTATAAAGGTTCACATACTAGTATTCCTTTGGTATTTCTTTATGTACACATACCTAAGAGTACATACACATGTATTTCTTCCATTTCCTTCATGATCCTTCACTTTCTACACTTAAAGATGGAAACTTTGTTTCCTCTTTTTCAAGACAACACTAAACACCTAACTACTTATCTAATCTACCTAATTAACTAACTAATGAATAACATAAACCAACATAAAGTAAGCTAAGTACATACCTTTAGATGTGTTGGATTTAAGGAGACAAAAGTGAAGAAATGAAAGTGAAAGGAGGGGATGAAGCTCATGGCAATGGTGGAGAATTTTTGTTTTGTTTCTTTTGTTTGATGTTCATAATGGAAGACAACAAGTGGTGGGGCCTAGAAGGGAGAATTGTGGATGGCAACAATTGTAAGGAAAGGGAAAAGAAAAATCAAAAGGAAAAGAAAAGAAAGCCATCATTAAGAAGTTAAGATATTTTCCTTATCTCTTAAGATCTTTGACTTTTCAAAGTGTTGACTTTAGTCAACATGTGTTGACTTGGTCAACCCTTTGACTTTGGTCGACATACATTATCTTAGTCAACATTCCTTAAGTATGTGCAATTTTGTGCACATATGTAGTAATTAAGGGAAATTAGGGAAAAAATGAAGGAAATGAGGGGAAATGAGATATTTGATGAATTGATTAGTAAACATAGTTGATGAAGTCTTACTTTAGGTCTTTATAGCTTATATATCTAATTTGATAAACTACTTTAGATAACAAATGTAAAAAGTACTAATTTGAGTATTAAAGTTCATATAACCTAATCTTCAACTATTACCCTAACTCTAAGTGAGACTATCTTAATCACTTACTTAAGAAGTAAATATAATCTATGACTCATTATCTTTTTTTCTAATGGATTACTTAAGAATTCGAATCATATAAGCATGAATGAGGGTCATCTCTATCCTTTTACTAATAATTTGGCAAAATATGAGCATTATATTATCAATTAGGGTTTTAGGGTATATCATGTTGGATTAGTGCACATATGTCTTTAAGATAATCATTTTTAGGGTTTCTATCACTTTTGAATAAAATCTTTAGCATTTAGAAACATTTAGGGTAGAAAAGTTTCTTACGCGATTGAGTAATTCGTTTAGGGTTTTCACTTTTATTAGCCTTGTCGACTCCTAAATTGTCTAACATAGTTAAGTCTATTACAAAAACTAGGTTGATAATTTTAGGGGTTTACATTCTTCCCCCCTTTAAATAAGTTTTGTCCTCAAAACTTGAATTGTGTACCTGGTTTATCAAATAAATGTGGATATCGATGTTTCACCTCATCTTCCGTTTCCCAAGTAGCAGATTCTTGCTCATGGTTCCTCCAAATGACTTTAACATATCTAATCTCTTCATTCCTCAACTTTTGCACTTTCCTATCCGTGATCTCAACAAGATGTTCCTCATAAGTCAAATTCTCTTTCAATCTTACTGGCTCTAATTCAATGACTCGATCAGGATCAGGAATATGTTTTCTCAAAACAGACACATGAAATACGTTATGGATCTTAGACAGATTGGGTGGTAAAGCCAATCGATAAGCTAACTTCCTGACTCACTCCAAAACTTCAAAAGGTCCAATATATCTCGGATTTAGTTTGCCTTGCGTTCTCATATAATGAATACTCTTGATAGGTTTCACTTTGAGGTACACATGATCTCCTGCTTGAAACTCTAACTCTCTTCTTTTCAAGTCTGCCCAACTTTTCTGTCTATCTTGTGCTTCCTTCATTTTCTGCTTGATGACAGAAATTTTCTCAACTGTCTCTTGTACTAAATCTGGTCCTAACACTACTTTTTCGATATCGTCCTAAAATAAAGGTGATCTACATCTCCTTCCATATAGAGCTTCATATGGAGGCATCTGAATGGTTGAATGATAATTGTTGTTATAGGCAAACTCAATTAATGGTAAATGGGAGTCCCAATTTCCTTTAAATTCCATAATGCAAGCCCTCAACATATCTTCTAGCGTTTGTATGGTTCTCTCGGTTTGTCCATCAGTTTGTGGATGGTACGCCATACTAAACTACAACTTCGTTCCCATAACTTTTTGTAAACTGGCCCAAAACGAGGATCTCTGTTTGAAACAAAACTGATAACTTAGTCGAGGCCCTAAATTTAGGGGCTTGGATCCTAGGGTTATTGAACTAACTCAAAATCTTGAGGTATTACAATTATCACATGGTCTTAACCTAGTGGGTAAAGCTAGGTCCTTCTAGACATTGAAGGAAACACAAAATCGATGGTTAGGAAATTCTAATAGTTTTGTGAAGCTGCTCACCAGATATGATACATCGAAGAACATTAAACGACTTAAGCTCTACTTGATATTGTGCACAAGCAAAGAATTGAAGTTTACTCTCCATTAACTTTAAGCTACTAGCAAGATTAGATAAGAATATAAGGAATGTACTTAGAGAGGGTTTCTCACAAGGACATAAGCAAATATTCATTAACCATAAGAGTCAAAATTATTTTGGCTACAGTGATAAAGGATTATTTATAGTAAGTCCTTAGGGTAACAAAATAATGATTGAAATTACAAGAAGGGTAATACAAAAATAAAGAGACCTACTCTAAGTTAAAAAGGGCATATATGACAATCAGACAAAAGAGAATGTAGTACAATGTCAGAATAAACGATGATAGGTGAGACGTTGTTATCACGTTTGTACTTAAGGCAATGAAGCACTGGAACCAAATTGATCAAATGTAGAAATAAGTCAACAAAGAAGGATTTTAAAGGTCATAATTAGTGACCACTGTAAACCCCTAAAGTTATCAACCTAGCTTTTGTAATAAACTCGACTATGTTAGACAATTTAGGAGTCAACAAGGCTAATGAAAGTAAAAACCCTAAAAGAATTACTCAATCGCATAAAGAATTTTTCTACCCTAAATGTTTCTAAATGCTAAAGATTTTATTCAAAAGTGATAGAAACCCTAAAAATGATTATCTTAAAGATATATGTGCACTAATCCAACATGATATATCCTAAAACCCTAATTGATACTATAAGACTCATCTTTTGTCCAATTCACTAGTAAAAGGTTAGAGATGACTCTCATTCATGTTTATATGATTTGAATCCTTAAGTAATCCATTAGAAACTAAGATAATGAGTCATAGATTATATTTACTTCTTAAGTAAGTGATTAAGATAGTTTCACTTAGAGTTAGAGTAATAGTTGAAGATTAGGTTATATGTAGTGAACCTTAACACTTAAATTGGTACTTTTTGCATTTGTTATTCAACGTAGTTCATCAAATGAGATATATAGGCTATAAAGACCTAAAGTAAGATCTCATCAACAATGTTTACTAATCAATTCATCAAATATCTCATTTCCCCTCATTTTCTTCATTTTTCCTCTAATCTCCCTTAATTACTACATTATGTGCACAAAATTACACATACTTAAGGAATGTTGACTAAGATAATGCATGTTGAGCAAAGTCAAAGGGTTGACCAAGTCAACACATGTTGACTAAAGTCAACATTTTGAAAAGTCAAAAGTCTTAAGAGATAAGGAAAATATCTTAGTAACTTAATGATGGTTTTCTTTTCTTTTCTTTTGATTTTTCTTTTTCCCTTCCTCTTAAGTGTTGCCATCCACAATTTTCCCTCTTAGGCCCCACCATTTGTTGTCTTCCATAATTGAAAACAAAACAAAAGAAACAAAAGCAAAAACTACCCTTTCATGTCGTGAACATCCCTCCCCTCTTTCACTTTCATTCCTTTTCTTTTGTCTCCATAAACTTCAACAAAATTAAAGGTATGTTCTTAAGTTGTTTTATGTTACTTTATGTTATTCATTAGTTAGTTAATTAGGTAGATTAGATAAGTAGTTATGTGTTTAGTGATGTCTTGACAAAGAGGAAACAAAGTTTCCATCTTTAAGTATAGAAAATGAAGAATCATGAAGGAAATGGAAGAAATACATGTGTATGTACTCTTAGATATGTGTACATAAAGAAATACCAAAGGAATATAAGTATGTGAACCTTTATACATAAGTATGTATCATGTACATAACCTAATTTAAGACCATATCTAACTATATATACATATA
>JAMXBB010000003.1:61681414-61779499 GCA_024138015.1 Lumnitzera littorea | reverse complement strand
GTACATAACCTAATTTAAGACCATATCTAACTATATATATATATACTATACTAAATACATACATAGAACTACAAAAGGATGAAATTGAGAGGATTTTCTTAAGGAAAAATTTAGCATACGAATTTTTAGTATAAAAATACGTATCCAACCGTATAGGTATATGAGTAGGAATACATGTATAAATACGGTATAAGTATATGTAGATGTATAAGTATAAGTATGTATAAGGCATATGTACATAAGTATAAGTATAAGGCATATGTACATAAGTATAAAGTAAGAAATAAATGTACATGTGACATAAGCATGAGGTAATGCTTATGTAATCAAATGATGAGGTGGATGATCACATAAGCATATGATGACATAAATGACATAAGCAATGACATAAGCATAGGTTTAGAAAATGAGAAAAAAAAGAAAAATGTAGGTAATTAGGTACTAAACTTAGTAAATTCTAATACACTTTGTAAATTAGAATATACCTAATTCAGTACATGAATTAGTAATAACAAAGTAAATCCCTAAATTATAAGAATTTAAGGAATAAAGGATACAAATATAAGTAATAAGAATACTTAAGTATTATAACAAAAATTTTCTATAAATTTAGTTCATAATGTAAAATAGGGGTCTTAACATCCAGAACAGATACTACCGTGTGAATATACGTCCGAAAACGATAAAAAACGACTATAAATTCATAAATATCAGAAATAAAACGAAAAAGTTATATACGATTGAAATTAAAGTCTTACCGGGTAAAAGTTAATAGTAGTCTAAATAGTATTAGGTAATTAAATGTTTAGAATTATTAGTTAATTCAAATACTTATTAGTGTTGTTATCACATAATGATCAGGTGACCCTGAGGTGAACGAAGACCTCCCAATCGATTACTACGATTAGGGCAAATCACTATGGCCGAGTGAGTATTTACCCAATGATTCCATGCTTGTTTTGTGATTGTAGATAGTGGACTTAAATACTATTGTTAATTGACTATTGTGTGGGGTTTGGGAAAATGCCTGTGTATGTTAGTATGTCTTGAATTGTAAACTTATCTTAAATATTGATAATGCTATGTTTGTTGCATGGTAGTATAGAAAATGATTGTGTGCACAATTGGATGGTCATAGCATAATTTGAACCTAATTATACTTGGCCTATAAAAAGAAATTGAGACATGCATTAACATGCATAGCATGGATACTATTCTGGCCGTCACATCACACGGAGATAAAGAGAGGCCATTCAGGGGTTGATATTATTTATTCATTTGGTTATGGACGGTGCACTCGTACAAAATGACCTTCCCTTGATCCGCAGGAATACTAGGCGTTGGAGACGCCAACCGCCTGGCTAAGGGTCGAGTCTAGAGGCCTCCGTTTAGGGGTAAGTGTGGACTGCGGGGGCCCACTGACAATTATACTAGAACTTGGGTTTTCTGAAAATAAAAGAATTATTTGATATAAGTACGGAATGTGGAATTCCGTAGTAAAGTAAGTTCTAGTATAATACCCGAATCTGATTGGTGCCATGTAAACTCCAACCCTGACTTCAGAGGGCGTTAAATCTGAGTTACGTATATGAACTAGTTAATTATACGTATTGATTGGCATACTGGTTGATCATTCATTCATATGCTTGAATATAATGTATTTATAACTTGCTTGTGGTGTGGCTGAGGGTTTTGCTCACTAAGCTTAGGCTTACAACCCTTTAGACTTTTGTTGCAGGATAGCCTGTTCGTAGAGACAGGACGAGGAATGCTGCAGGTTAGCTTAGGGACTTGGGCAAGAGCGAGCTGTTATGTGTACTGAGAGAGAACAATTTATTTAGACTCTTCCCATGTATTTTTCTTTATCTTATTATTATAGACTTAGACATACTTAAATGTGGTGTAATGTAAGCTTTGTAACTTAAATTTTATATAAATATATTTGTGTAATGATATCATGTGAGTCTGGATGTTCTTTGGAAACTAGTGGTTATAGAGCCTTGTATATTGTGTAAAGAGTTCTTGATTGGAAGGGTAACCAATCAGGGGTTCTTTGTACAGTATACGGCATCTGCCACGACTAGGCCGTCCTCAGTTCGTAACAACCTCGGTATTAGGTAGGTTAGTTGTGTTGGAAGGGATTGTGAGCTCAACATTTAGGCTTAAGGTAGAGCATATTAGAGTACATTTGAGTTGGACATGAAAAGAGTTTAGTAATAGGCCTTCCTAATACTGGTGCTCATCTTAAATAAGCCGAGAAGACTAAATTCTTCTTATAAGACCTTATAGGCATCCGAAACGAGCTCGGGTGAGAAGTCCTTAGGTCAGCAGTCTATCACTAGATATGGGTTAGATAAAGTAAGTTGGGGTGGTTTTTATTAGCTTAGTCAAATGGCATTAAGCTTGATAAGACTTGGTCAAACTTAAGGAGTTGAAATTTGAACAAGTGCGTAAATAGTTAGGAGTGCTTACATAAATAACTATCCACTAGCTACTCATGTTTCAAAAAATCGACTGCTTATCCTTAATTTAAATTGCTACATGTATACTTTTTGGAGGCAATAATTGAGGAATAGTTATTAGACTCTAGCTATAAATATAGCTTTGTATACTATTGTAAGGTTTCTTTAGCCTCTGCTATCCTTCTACCCAGAATTGCCTTACTTAAGCATTGGAGTAACTATACCATAGTTGTTGATAGTCAGTTTTCATCCACCTATCTTACTCATCCATTCAGTTATCGATAGGCTATGCAATCTATATTACTGGCACCTCATTGAGTAATTGTTATTCTCAGCACTAAATCGAGTAGCACTGATCTGTGGCTAATTTGAATTCAAGTTCATGTTGCGAACAGTTATCACAAGTATGGTTATATTACATAACTGCCTACTCTATCTACATTCAAGGAAGGTGTTTAATCAAGAAGCTTCCATGTGTCTCGATAGTTATTTCGATAATTGCTCCTTCAAACATGAGAATCTTCTATAAATATGGAAAAGGAACTTTATAAGAGACATCTAATAACTCTTAAGCTCTTTACTTTACTTTTCTCATTCCTACTTACTAGCTTAGGCATCAAAGTGGCCACACCAGACTAGCTCCAGTACTAAGCTTTTTCTTATCTTTGTAGGATATTTCCAACCCCTAAAATTCATACACCCACATGGCTTAAACTAAAATGACTAAGATTTCAAGTATTGGCACTTCCTCCTAATACTATAAAGGGGGGAGTTGGTATATTGATGAGCAATGACTAGCTAGACTCAAGCAACTATGCTTCGATTTATCCAAGGAAAACTTGGAGTTAAACAAAAAACATGAACAGATGCTTGACCTCCTTCATAATAGTATTCATCCAAATTAGAACAAAGAGCATGGCAATCATGATGTTGATAAGAGCGATGATTCAATTTATTTACCGAAGTTACAAAAAAAGCAAGTTTAGGTTGTGATGGGACTCTCGACTCTTACTTTCAAAAAGAATGACAAAGGCAAGCAACCGTAGTAGGTACACCATACGGGTCCCTCGAATGTTAGTACCCTTACTGTAATAAGCAAGTAATTCCAGATCAAGAATAGCCCCTTTGTTCTAAAGATTTTGGAGGAAGTGATACCTCGGTACATTAAGCTGCCACGATTTGAAACTTATGATGAAACAAAGGACCTCGAATATCACTCGGAGTACTATTGTACATTGGCTAAGTTGCATGGTTTGAGTGATGCAGTGTCCTATCATGCTTTTCCCTCAACTTTGAGAAATGCAGCTAACACATGGTTCAAACACTTAAAACCAAACACCATTTCTTGTTTCAATGAATTAGAAGAAGCATTTTTTCAACACTTCCTTGTAAGCAAACTTCCTGTTAAAGATTCCTCAATCCTTAACACAATCAAACAAAAATCAGATGAGTCAATTAGAGACTACATAGCCAGGTTTATCGTAGAGATAGTTCAAATCCTAAAATTAGATATCACTATGGCCCTTAATGTCGTAATTGATGGAGTTAAGCCCCATGGAGACTTTTTCAAGTCTCTTGCAAAGAATAAGCTAAAAACTTTCACTGAGTTCAAGGCTAAAGCTACCTCATACATTCGTCAAGAAGATAACATAAAGGTTTGACGAGAGGCTGATTAGAATAAAGGAGATAGAAAAAATGATAAGAGAAAAAGTGCAAAGGATAAACTTGGCTCAAATGATGATCAAAGTTTGAATACTAAGAGAAAGAGACCAAAGATTCCAACATTTTCATCCTATACACTCATCAATCATCTAAACTTGAACATATTGATGAAGGTACATGGGTAAAGAGGCATTCTGTAGTGGCCAGAAAGAATAAGAGGAAATCCCTTAAGGAGAAATTCCAATGACTATTGTGACATCCATTGTGACAAAGGTCATAACACAAATGAGTGCATACAGCTCAAGAATGTGATTAAAGATGCGATTCAACATAGGCATTTGCAAAAATTCCTAATGCATGATGCTAAAAATATTGAGAGACTATCCCAGAGGAGATGTAAGGAACAAGAGAATGACACTCAACTAACAATGGCTAAGAGAGATGCAAGGGACATAAATCCCAGTAAAGTGCCCATCGAAGTGATCAACACCATTGTCGATAGACCTACTATAAGCCAGTCAAGCTCTTTGAGCTTGATGAATGCCAAAAATTATGTGTGTAATATCCAAGGTACAAAGGTTAGGATCAACAACACAATTTCTTTCTCGGAAGATGACTTTATGGGCATCTAATAATCACATTATGACATACTGGTTATTAATGCAAGAGTGACCAACTTTGAAGTCAAGAAGATTCTTGTTAACGTAAGAAGTTTGGCTGATATTATTTTTTAGCATGCGTTTGACCAGATGAGACCTAAGATCAAAGTACAACTAAGATTTTATAAGTATGATCTATAAGTATTCAACAACTAACTAGTCCTAGTAGCTAGAGTAATTTCTTTGCTGCTATAGATTAGTGATGATGAGCATGTCACAAAGGATAAAGTGGATTTCTTCGCCGTTAAATGTTGGTCGCCATACAATATGATAATGGGATGGTCGTGTCAGAATCTATTTGACATTGTCCCTTCAACTACACATCTTAAAGCTAAGTTCCCTACTCCCATAAGAGTTGGTGTGTGCAAAGGGGATCAGCAATTGGCAAGGTCCTTATATATAAGGGCCTTAAGATGAGAAGAGGTATTTCAAGTGAAAACCTATCCAAAAGGCAAGTCGATTGGCATAGAGAATGCTGAGAGTGATATTGAGGAAGTTTCATTGGGGGATGACCCTAGGAAAACAATAAGGATAGGGAAACCCTTGTTAGCAAATATTTGGCAAAGTTTGATTAACTTCTTGTAAGCCACCATTAAAGTGTTTGCATGGTCCCCTTCAGACATGTTGGGTATCCTAAGAGAAATTATGGTACACAAGCTCCAAATTGATCTGAGTGTAAAGGTGGTCTAATAAAAGAAAAGGCATTTTGCACTAGAGAGACAAGCAGCAATAGAGGAAGAAGTCCAGAAGTTATTGAAGGCAAGATTCACCTCAAAAGAGACTTATCCGACTTGGCTAGCCAATTGTGTGTTAGTCAAGAAGTCAAATGGCAGGTGGCAAATGTGAATAGACTTCATAGATCTCAATAAGGCCTATCGCAAGGATTGTTTCCCATTGCAAAAAATTGATCAGATGGTAGATGCAACCACTGGATATACATTACTTTCCTTTATGGAAGCTTTCTCTAGTTACAACTAAATTAAGATGAATAAGGAGGATGAAGTCCATACATCTTTTGTTACCAATTTTGGAACGTATTATTATACGGTGATGCCTTTTATGCTGAAAAATGCTAATGTAACCTACCAAAGACTTGTTACTAAGATGTTCAAACCCCAAATTCACAAAAACATCAAAGTATATGTCAACAACATGATTATGAAGAGTGTAAAGGGGGATCGACATCTTGTTGACCTTGAGGAGACGTTTGCTACATTAAGGAGATACAGCATGAAACTTAACCTACAGAAATGCATCTTTAGTACAACATCAAGAAAGTTTTTAGGATATATGGTTACTCCGCATAGCATTGAGGCCAGCTTGAGAAAGATTGAGGCAATAAGGAACATGAATTCCCCTTGCACAGTCAAGGAAATGTAGGAACTCATAGGGAGAATAGTTGCCCTCAACAAATTTGTGTCAAGAAGTGCTGATAGGTGCGTAGAATTCTTTAAAATCTTAAAGAATCCGAAAGAATTCAAATGGTTCGATGATTACGAGAGTGCTTTCAATGATCTGAAAGAATTCGTTATGTCACCACCAATACTCTCGACACTCATTTTAGGAGAGAATTTATATTTATATCTATTGGTCAACTACCAAGCTCTTTCTTCTGTAATGGTTCGAATTGATGGCAAAAAGCATTGACTCGTTTATTACGTGAGTCATGTTTTACAAGGGCTAGAGCTTTGGTACATGAAAATTGAAAAATTTGTTTTAGCAGTGGTTCTCTCAATAAGGAAGTTGAAGTTGTATTTTAAGGCTCACTAGATCATAGTACTTACTAACTAGCCATTACGGTAAGCATTGTAATGACTTGACTCTTCCGAGAGGATGATGAAATATGCCATAGAGTTGAGTGCCTATGGTGTACAATACAATTCTAGAACAACACTAAATGCTCAAGTGCTAGTAGATATTGTAGCCAAATTCACTAGTGAGGAAGATAGTGTGGAGTTTGTCGAGAAACCAATTTGATTCCTTTATGTGGGTGATTCTTCGATGAAAGAAGTAAGTGGTACATGCCTTGTTCTTCAAGGCCCATACAATGTTAAAGTTCATTATACTTTAAAATTTGGATTCCTAACCATCAACAATGAAGTAGAGTATGAAGCTTTGATTACCGGACTTAAACTGGCAAAAGAGATTGACATTGAGAAACTTGAAGTGTTCTCTGATTCACAACTGGTGGTGAATCAAGTCACGGGAAGTTATGCGGCAAGGGATGAAGAGATAAGCAAGTACCTATTAGTGGTATAAACACTTGCTAAAGAATTTCAATCTTTCTCCATCTAGAAAATTTCGAGAAGTAAGAATATTACTGCTGACAAGTTGTCAAAATTAGCTAGTATGGGATTCCCCAAATTGAGGAACAAACTTTTTGTCGAATTTCTTCCATAGAAAAGTTTATCTACTCTTTTGCAGAGCTATAAGTTGGCTCTTTGCCCAAGAGAGGAGTCTTGGATGGATCCCTTAATGGATTATTTAAGGGACGGTACTCTCCCAAATGATAAGAAAGGAGCATAAAGATTAGCTTACTAGGCCTTGAACTACACATTGATTGATGGTTAGCTGCATAAACACGGCATATCACAACCTTATCTTGATTGCCTTCCTCCGAGAGATGCCTAAAGGGTATATCTTAGCTGCATGGTGGCGTATGCAGTAACTATGTAAAAGAGTAGACATTGTACATTTAAGTACTGCAATTCAACTATTATTGGTCGACCATGAGAGAAGATGCAAAGAAAGTTGTCTAGCACTGCCTTCAGTGCCAAAAGCATGAGTCATTGAGTCATGCGATTACAATTGAGTTATGTAAACTAACTAGCCCTTAGCCCTTTATCTAGTAGGGGCTAGACATTCTTAGACCTTTTTCAAAGTCTACCATCCAACGACAATTCACCATTATTGTGGTAGATTACTTTACCAAATGGATAAAGGTTGAGGCAATGGTGAAGATCACTAAGTAGAAGGTACAGGTGTTTGTTTTTAGTTCCATCATATCAAGATTCGGAGTACCTTACATGATAATTATGGATAACAGCCCATAGTTTGACAATAATAAGTTTTGGGCATTTTGTGAGAAGTATGACATTCGCATCAACAATACGTCTTTAGCACACCCTCAAATGAATGGATAAGTTGATGCTGTAAACAAGATCATTTTGTACAGCCTAAGAAGAAAAGCGGATCAAGTTAGAGAGAAATGGACCAATGAATTGTCGAATGTCTTATGGGGATACCGAACCACCCATAGAACTACAATTGGGGGAGATACCTTTCAAGTTAGCATATGGTACGGAAGCTGTGTTGCCAATTGAGTTGGATTTGCCTAATCTGCGGATGTAGAATTTTAACGTTATGGTTAATCAAGCTAGATTAACAGCAAATTTGGACACCACTAATGAAATTAGAGATATTATAAGAGATAAGGTCGTGGCATATTGGCATAGAGCGGTAAGGTATTACAATTAGAAAGTGAAGCACAAGATTTTTCAACTTGGAGATTTAGTTTGTCGAAAGATAGAAGCTATTGGCACGTCAGTGAGTCAAGGGAAGCTTAGCGTGAATTGAGAGGATCTTATCAAGATCCAGAAAGTCATTGGCGAGGGGGCCAGTTGACTAGAAAGGTTAGATGGATCTATCATCCTTCGAGCATGGAATGCCGAGAATTTGAAATTATATTTCAATTGATTGGTTGGATGATGTTCATCTTCACTTGTTTGTAAGGTGATAGCTTACTTGCTTATAAGACTATAGTACTTTTTTATGAGAATTATGTTTGAAGTCTCATTGTTTCTTATTCTTTTTATGATGGCCGAGTTAATGAGTTCTAGACTACATGGCAGACGAACTAACCTAAGTTCTAGCCTATTACGGCTAACAAAATTCATAACTTAATCTTACAACTGAGTATTACAGCTAGTCCATGCCTCAAATGGCTAATGGACAAAGTCTATAAAGAAGCACCAATTGGGCATGTGAAATAAAACATGATGAGAAATACTTAGCGTGTGATATAAAACATGCTAATGAATAAGAACATATGAAGTAAAACACATACATCATACATGCCACAAGAATAGGGTATGTGAAATAAAACATATTTGAAGCAGTTAATATGAAAGATACTTTTCATTCAATAAAGTATTGATTACAAACATTTGACCTAGTAGAGAAAGCAATGAATAAAGAATACAAAGAAAATCCTAAGACCTATCCTTAGAGTTAGCAGAAGTAATTTTTAAATCGAAGGTTGGGGTTTTCTTTGAGCAAGCTTCTTTCTCAGCACCTAGGGTCTCAAAGCCAGCAGATTTCTCTTTCCGTATATAGAAGATTTCTTTTGATAGACGTTCTTTGTCTTCCCCTGGATCCTTTGCATGAGCTTCATCATTACCTTCATGAACAATCTCGACACCTACCTCATCATCATCCTCTTCTTCAGCAAAGTTGACTTTGTCATCGATGTCAGCAAAGTCGAGGCAGGAGAGATTGTAATCAGGGTAAAGCTTTAAGATTTCCTCTCTTACTACTTAGACCCCCTCCAATAACTTCTTCCATAGAAGTCTTTTATACTATCGACTAAGAATGACTATATCAAGAGCCTCTTCAACTAATGGTCCTCTCCTCATAGTCTCCTCCAGTTCGACAACACAGCTCTGTAAGTTCGAGTTGTTGGTCTCTAACTCTTTAATCTGCAATCTAAGCTTATCTTCCTCATCACTCATCATGTAAAGAGTTCGGCCTAGGCCCTAATACTCTTCCTTCTTCTTTTGCAGCTCTTCCTTTAGACCTTTAGACTCTTTGTACTGCTCTTCCATTTTGGCCTTTAGGATAGAGACTTCATCAATAGTAAGGGTATGTGCCAACTTTTCGGTAGCAAGGTCTTCTTAGAGCTTTCTTGCCTCCATCTCAGCCCTTATCCTTACATTCTTAACAGCAGTGGTCTGGGCTTTGGATGCATTATATGCATCCTCAATGTTTTGCAACAATTTCATTTAATATGATGAGTACCAAAAATGACTTGATAGAATACAAGAAGACTACTATGGATCATGCCTTCTTAGTTTGATTATCGACCTCATTCAAAGCCATCAGAATGTGGCTACTTATCTGAAAAAGAAAAAGGAATATCAACAACTGAGTAAATTCAATTGTTAAAAAGATGGATACAAACACTTACGTCATATAACTTGGCCGCGATATAGGCCTTATTGTAACCATTTACCCTGTCGACATCCTTCTTAGCAATCTCTTTATCCATCAGAAGAATAATTCCTTCCATCAAGGCCAAAGATTTTGTCTTGTCACCTAGGGCCGAGTCGGTATCCAAAACCTTTGGGCTCCAATACGGTAGGAAGTACTTGCCAACCTCCTTATTAGGGACGAATTTGGGGTTGCTAATGCTAAGAGCTTTGGATTACATTGCCCCCTTTGTCCTCTCATCTAAACCCTTAGACCTTTTAGCAAGTGGTTAGTCGGCAAGTTCCTTCCCCGGCCTCTTATAAATGCTAGGTGCCGTCTCCTGATAAAGGCATACTTTTCATATTTTAATGTGCAACTTAAATATAATTATTATTGATTTTATAAAAATCATTAAGAAATAGTACTTAATTATTTTCAACATAACTAGCATTTTAGCCGGCTTACACTTACACCGGCAGCCTTTTGAGTCTACACTATCGGCCTTGAAGCTTACACCTACCGACCTTCATTAAAAAGAAGCTTTATACGAGCCAACCCTAGTTTTTCTTATAAATAATCTTATTTTTAACCGTTTAAAAGACTTTTGTTTTTTTTAGAGATATATACTTTCCTTAGACTTAAAGAATCATAGAATAGTCATTAGATAGTTCTTGAAGAATTCTTTTGTAGAATTCTTTTGTAGAATTGCTTGGATCATTAAGAAGATCTTGCTTTTGCTGTGGAGTCTAAGTTTTGGAGTTATAATTGAAGTTTATCTTTTCCAATTATAGAATTGGTGACATTGATTTTAATTATATTTATGCAATTCTGTTAATTATTCATGCTTTCAATTGTGAATTTCCTTGAAATTTCATTTACTTCAAATTTCATGGTTAGCTAAATTTATTTGTGGGAATTGATAAAACCCTAGATATCTAAGATAATGATTGTGTTCGTATTATAGGATTAATAGATATAGGGATGATTCATGATTATAATTTCTATGATTTCAATTATAGTTATTTAATTGATTATAATTGTTAGAAACTTTCATGATACGGGAGTTAATATAGGGTTTGTTAGAAATTCTTGGTTAATTTGATTAATTAATGTGGAAGCAGCATTAGTTAAATTAATGAGAAATTATCTAGAGATTAATGTAATGTTCGGTAATTGATTATTCACTAATACATTAGGAATAATTGATTTAGGACATTAGACAATCATAGTATCGAGAGATATCTAATTGTAATTTAGAGTCAACTGTTAATTGGAAGTGTAGGAGCTGACTTATTAATTAGGGGTTTAAATCCTTAAGTTTTAAGGTATAATAATTTCACTTGAATGATCATATAGCTAATAATCTATATAACATGATGACAATTTAATTTGCATAATCTAGGGTAGATTCTATTTTTTTAGAAATTTTATAGTTATGTTCTTTTTGATGGTTTGAGTATAATTATTAGATTAGTTAATTTTTTTTTATTGCCTCAATATTGATAAGAACTACCATAAGTTTAGTAATATTATAGTCCTCGAGGGATTGACAACCTTACTTGCTCTATATTACTTGATTTCGACACAGTATACTTGCTGGAGCATTCACAATTTAATTTATATATATATAGTTTAAGCGAATCAAGTTTTTGGCGCCATTGTCGAGGACTAGAAATATTAAACCTTTTAGTTCTATTGGTAATTTAGGTGTAATTGATGACGTGTGTTATTTTTATTCTCTTTACAGGTGTTTTATGTGTAAGAATAGAAGTGCTGAAATTCTTCTACTAGATTCTAAAATAGAGTGCACTTTGTATCAGTTGAGGTGTGAGAATAGAAGAAGGATAGAAGAGATGATAGGTAACGAGGATAACAATCAGATATAAGGAGTTCCATGAGCATTACACGACTATACAGTACCTACGGTGATGGGTTCGGCTATAAAGAGGCCTACCATTCAGGTTAACAACTTTAAATTGAAGCCGTCCCTCATTCAGATGGTTTAGATGAATCAGTTTAGAGGATACCCTAATGAAAGTCTTGAGGAGCATATTGTAGGATTCCTCAAATACTGCAATACAGTTAAGATGAACAACGTGATTAAGGAGGTTATCAAATTACAGCTCTTTCCCTTTTTGCTAAGGGATAAAGCTAGAGCTTGGTTTCATTCACCGCTACAAGAGTCTATCACCACCTAGGCTAATCCTTCATCGAAGTTCTTAAGGAGATTTTTCCCACCAACTAAGACCACAAAACTAAGGAGAGATTCAAGGAGGTGATAAGAAAATGGCTACATCATGGCTTGCCAGATAATCTCCAGATGGAGATCTTTTATCTTAATCTAGATGAGATACTAAAGTCCCTAGTTGATACTACAATTGGAGGTGCGCTGATGGGTAAGAACTATAATGAAGTAAGTGCACTAATAGAACAAATGGCCTCCAGTGCACATAATTGGAAAAATAAGAGAAGTAAGTTAGGAGTGGCAACAGCCAGTGATAATGATACTGTATCTTAATTAACAGCTCAGATTGTAGCTTTTATTACTCACGTAAGTAAACTCACCTCAATACAGTCTTTTAATGCTAATCCTATTGTGTTTTTGTGAGTTGTGTATAGGACCACATTCGACTCTTGAGTGCTCAACTAAGAATCACTCAACTCTAACTAGTAGCGAATAGGTGAATTTTGTCAACAATTTTCAAGGTGACAATTAAGGACCTTATTCGAATACATATAATCCTGGGTAGCGTAATCATCTAAATTTTTCATGGAGAAATGAGAACAATTCATTTCAACTACTACCTGGATTCTAGAAGCAAGGTCCTACTCAGAATGCTCCACTTCAGCAAAATTAGTCTAGAATGGAAGAGCTCATGTTGAGCTATATGCAAAAGATTGACACCATGTTACAGAATCAATAGGCGACTATTTGAAATTTAGAGAATCAGATTAGTTAGATCTCTCAACAGTTAAGTAACAGACCATCAGGGTCTTTACCCAGCAATATTGAAGAAAATCCTAGAGGTATTAACACTATTATACTGAGGAGTAGAAAAGCAATGGAAACAGTTGACAGACGAGTTGAAGAAAAGGTAAAGATTCCAAAGGAAGAAAAAGGGAAGAAGGTGGAAGAGGAGCCAAAGTAGAAGTCACCAGAAGTGAAATCCTATGTTCCTTCAGTCCCTTTTCTAAGAAGACTGAAGCAACAGCAGCTAGGCGTTCAATTTCTCCAATTTCCTAGATGTCTTCAACAAGTTGCAAATCAACATTCCTTTTGTAGAGGTACGTTAGCAGATGCCTTCGTATGCTAGATTCATGAAGGATTTGCTTACCAAGAACAGAAAGGTTGATGGGAATGAATCGGTAATGCTTATAGGGGAATGTTCCATGATCCTTCAGAAAAATTTATCCACCCTACCTAGAAACTAAAGAGATCAGGGGACTTTTACTATTCCTTACACTATAGGAAATTTTCACTTTGATAAGGTTCTTATTGATTCAAGTACAAGTATCAATTTAATGCCTTTGTCTACTTTTAGGAAGTTGGGACTTGGAGATTACAAAGAGACTCATGTTACCTTGCAACTTGTTGACAAGAGTATCAAATACCTAAGGAATATTGTTGAAAATGTCCTAGTGAAGGTAGACAAATTTATCTTCCTAGTCAACTTTATAGTCCTGGAGATGGAAGAGGATAGAGAGGTACCCATGATCTTAGGTAGACTACTTCTTACAACAAGTAAGGCGTTGATATACATGGAACATGGTAAGCTTACTTTAAGAGTTATGGACGATCAAGTAATGTTTAATGTTTATGAAGCCATAAAGCATTTTGATGATTGCAAATCCTATTACACTATTGATATTTTTTATGAGATTACCTGTGAGTCTATAGAAGAGAAGGTAGGAATGGATACCATGGAATCAGTTCTTAGGGATTTGGATGATTGGAGTGATGATGACGAGCTTAAAGAAGAATGCATGGAATAAGTGTTAGAAATCAAAGCTTGATGCTATGAAGAGCTAGGCACTAGTAAGAAGAGCCTAGTCCCATCATTGACACAACCCCTAGTGCTTGAACTTAAATCTTTATCTAGTCATTTAAAATATGCTTATCTTGAAACAAATGATATTTTGCTAATAATTATCTCCTCTTCTTTAACAAGTGACTAGGAGTAACAACTTTTAGGAGTTCTAAGAGAGCATCAAGAAGCCATCAGGTGGACCATTGCCGATATTAAGGGGATTAGTCTCTTAATTTACACTCATAAGATATTGCTTGAGGCGGAGTGTAAACCCACAATATAACCACATAGACGACTCAACCCAACTCTCAAGGAGGTAGTGAAGAAAGAGGTACTCACATTGCTAGATGTAAGTATTATCTACCTTATCTCAAATAGTAAGTGGGTTAGTCCTGTTCAGGTAGTGCCAAATAAAGGTGATATGACCGTGGTGAAAAATGTGGATAATGAGCTAATCCCTACTCGTACTATGACCAGGTGGAGAGTTTGCATAGGTTATAGAAAACTAAATGATGCCACTCGTAAAGACCACTTCCTACTCCCTTTCATAGATCAAATGTTAGAAAAACTTTTAGGGCATGATTACTATTTTTTTTAGATGGATATTCTGGTTACAATCAAATTCATATCACACCTAAGGACCAAGAGAAAACTACCTTTACATGTCCTTATGGCACTTTTGCTTTTAGGAGAATACCCTTTGGTCTCTGTAATGTACTCGCCACTTTTCAAAGATGCATGATGTCTATATTCTCTAACATGTTAGAAGATGTTATATACATATTTATGGATGACTTCTCTGTCTTTAGGAAGTCATTTGATTCATGTCTGACTAATTTAGGTTGTGTGCTTAAAAGGTGCAAAGAGACTAATCTACTTCTTAATTAGCATATTTTATGGTAAGAGAGGGAATAGTCTTAGGTCACAAGGTATCAAAAAAGGGGATTGAAGTTGATAAAGCCAAAGTAGAGATAATAGAGAAGCTACCACTACCTACTTCAATCAAAGGAGTCAGGAGCTTCCTAGGACATGCTGGCTTCTACAGGAGATTTATTAGGGACTTCTCTAAAATCTCTAGACCTCTTTGTAATTTACTTGAAAAGGATTCTATCTTTTTTTTTTATGACAGTTGTTTGCAGACATTCAATCTATTAAAGGAGAGGCTTACTTTGGCACTAGTGATCGTTGCACCTGAATAAGAGCTCCCTTTCGAGATGATGTGTGATGCCAGCGACTATGCTGTAGGAGTAGTACTTTGGCAAAGGAAAGGTAAGTTATTTCATGTTATATACTATGTGAGTAGAACCTTAAATGAGGTGTAGAGAAACTATGCCATGACAGAGAAACAATTTTAGCGGTTATATTTTCTTGTGACAAGTTTAGGCCTTATCTCATAGGTTTTAAGATCATAGTATACACAGACCATGCTACTCGAAAATATTTGTTTGCTAAAGCTGATAGTAAACCTAGGTTAATCTGTTAGATCTTATTATTGGAAGAATTTGACCTTGAGATTAGAGATAAAAAGGGAACTAAAAATGTAATTGCTGATCAATTATCTCGTTTACAATTTGAGTGCTTAGAGCCACCCATTAATGAAAAGTTCCCTAATGAACAATTGTATGCAATAGAGATCTAAGGGTTACCTTGGTATGTTGAAACAGTCAATTACCTGGTTAGCAAGATCATACCATACGGTTTCTTATTTCAAGAGAAGAAGAAGTTTTTACATGATGTGAAATTTTATTTCTGGGATGAATTGTATTTGTTTAAAAGTTATGTTAACCAAGTAATTCAATGTTGTATACTTAAAATAGAACAACTTAGCATAATTCAACATTGTCATTTTAAAGAAGCAGGAGGCTACTTTGGTGTGGAAAGAACTGTAGCTAAAATTTTATCCTGTGGATTTTACTAGCTTAGTTTATTTAGTGATTACAGGAATTATGTTATATCTTGTGCTTAATGCTAAAGGATCAGGAATATTTTTAGGAGACATGAATTACCACAAAGTCGTATTTTGGTAATTGAGCTTTTTGACATCTAAGGAATAGATTTCATGGGTCATTTCCCTTTATCTTTTTCAAATAAATATATACTTCTGGCAGTAGATTATGTATCGAGATGGGTAGAAGCAATTGCTCTACAAACTAATGATGCTAAAGTGGTAATTAAATTTTTGAAAAAGAACATTTTTTCCAAGTTTAGGGTACCTAAGGCTATTATAAGTGATGAGGGGCTGCATTTTTGCAATTGACAGTTTAAAAAATTGTTGACAAAATATGGAGTCAATCACAAAATTGTCACCCCATATCATCCACAAACTTGTGGACAAGTTGAGGTGTCCAATAGGGAAATAAAGGGTATCTTAGAGAAGACTGTCAATGCATCTAGGAAAGATTGGTCTTTAAAATGTAATGATTTATTGTAGGCTTATAGGAAAACTTTTAAAACCCCTATAGGAATGTCCCTATACAAAATTGTTTATGGTAAGTCATGTCATCTACCTATAGAGCTTCAACACAAGGCCTATTGGGTTATAAAATACCTTAACTTTGATTTACAAGTTGTAGGTGAAAAGAGATTGCTCCAATTAAACTAGCTGGACGAGATTAGTGAGGAAGCTTATGAAAACGTTAAGATCTACAAGGAGAGAGCTAAGCGATGGCATGAAAAGAACATTCAATAGCGGGAGTTCATGCCTGGTTAGAAAGTGTTATTATATAACTCTCGATGAAGCTATTCTCAGGTAAGTTAAAATCTTGATGGTTTGGGCCATTTGAAATAGCTAATGTTTTTCCTTATAGTATAATTAAGTTAAAGGTAGGAGACAATCGTACTTTTAAGGTAAATGGTCTTCTCCTCAAACACTATTTTGAAGGAGAAAACATGGATAGTAACGCCACTATGGTAGTAAGCGAGAATTCACAATAAGATTGGAAAAGTCGAGCTAGCGACTATAAACTAAGCACTTCATGGGAGGTAACCCATGTCTAACCAAACTAATATTCTTTTCTTATCTTATTACTATTTTTTACTATTTTTATGTATTAGTATTTATAAAAAAAAAAAAGAGAAAAAAAGAAGAAGAAGAAAAGCTTGAAAATTTGAACTCAAGGCCGCTAGCCTATCAACTGGCCTACTCATATATGTCAGCAATGTATGCTGTAAGCCCCTAAAATTTTCGATCTAGCTTTTGAAATAAACTCGAGTATGTTAGATAATTTAGGAGTTGACAAGGCTAATGAAAGTGAAAAACCCTAAAAAAACTAATCAATCACGTATGAATATATTAAACCCTAAATGTGTAAAAACACTAGAAATTGTACTCGAAAGTAATAAAAACACTAAAGCTATTACTTTGAGGATATAAAAGCATTAATCCACCATAATTTACCCTAAAACCCTAAGTGATAATATATCCTCCATATTTTGCCATTTCATTGGTAAACGACTAAAGATAACTTTCAATCATGCATGAATATTTAGAATACTTAAGTAATCCCTTAGAAACTATGATATTGCATCCTAAATTACATTTATCTTCAAAGCAATAATTAGGATAGTAATACATAGAGTTAGGGGTTTAGTTGATATTTAGGTTACATATAGTAAACCTTAATACCCTAAATGATATTTTTCATGACAATTACATAAAGTGGCATACCAAATGATATATATAGGATATAAATACCTAAAGCAAGATCTCATCATCTATTTTTACTAATCAATTCACCAAATGCCTCATTGCCTTAATTTTTCTCCTAATTTTCCTTAATTACTATATTATGTATGAGAAGTTGACCAAGTCAACACATGTTGACCAAAGTCAAAAGGTTGACTAAGTCAACATATGGAAAAATCAACACAAATGTCCCTTTTATTTGAAAAAAATATCTTCCTTCTCATGATTTCTTTTCTTTTGTTTTGGCTTTTCCCTTCTTTTTTCTTTGTTTTGCCATCCACTTCTTCCTTCTTCTAGACCCCACTTTTCTTCACTTTTTCAAACACAAACTAAAACAAAGCAAAGTCCCTTTCTTCTTCCCCTTCCCAACCGTATCTTCCCCTTCCCCTTTCACTCTTCTTTTCTTTTCAACTTTTCATCCATTTTCAAGAGCAAAATTAGGGTATGTACTTATAATACTATGTCTTGCTTCATCTTCTTTACTAGTTAGAAGAAGAGTTAAGTTAGGTTAAGTAGTTATGTGTTGTGTATATATATGTTGATTTAGGCTTAAAGTTTCAATCTTTACATATGGAAGTGTAGAATTCTTTAGGCAATGGAAGAAGATGCATGTGTACATGTCTTTGAGTATGTGTACATAAGGGTATGCTAAAGATATACATGTATAAATACCTTTGTACATAAGTATTCATTATGTACATAACCTAAATTAGGATATCTACTAACTATACATACATATACCATGTTAAATATACCCTTAAAATACAAAAAGATGAAATTTGAGAAGCTTTCTTAAGGGGGTAGATAAGGCATAAGAAAGTACATATAAAAATCTATATGTCACCGTATGCATATATGGGTATGTGTATTAGTATATGTATAAGTACACATGTATAAGTACTTATAAGTACATAAGTATACATATTAGTATATTAGAAGTATAGGTATGTATATCACATATGTATAAAGTGTGTAAATATATAAGGATAATAATAGACTAATGATATAAGCAATGATGTCATCAAAGGATTACATAAGCTATAACATCATCAAGTGATTACATAAGCAATGATATAAGCATAGGTTTATGAAAGAAGAAATAACAAGATTACATAAGCATATAACATAGGTATATACATGTACTTAGAAGCCAAAAATCTCTTAAACCCTAAGACACTTCCTAAATTGAATGAAACTTAATTAAGTACATAAATTAGTAATACTAATGTAAAATTTCCTAAGTGTAAGAATCAAATAGCTAATTCAATCATTAAGTCCTAAACTAGGATATAAATATAAGCAATAAAAATAATTAAACTTTAATAAGATAAAATTTCAATAAATTTAACCCATATCGTAAAACACATGTCTTAACGTCTAAAACGGACATCACCATGTGAACGTACGTTTGAAAATGATGAAAAATGACTATAAGTTCTCAAATATCAGAATTAGAATGAAAAAGTTACAAAATACATAAAGGAAGTCTCATAACTTACAAATATAAGAAACTAGTTACTATTAACCCCATTAAGTATGATAAACCTTATACACATTATACTTGGGTTATATTGGGCGAAACTAGATCAACTACAATAGACTTTTAGTTAACTAAGGAGTCTGACTTCTCAGAATACTTATAAGTGCTATTATATTTTAGGTGTTCAATATCGTGTTCTAAAAACCTCAAAGCTTAAAAAATGAGCAATAATCCAGGTGAGAGAGTTCTAATGACCTACTACTTTCTTATGCGTGTTACTTGTATGATGTTCAACTGCTTGCTATTGCTTGTATATTTGAATGACTGTTCTGCTTGTATGCCATCATCTGTGTGATCACTTTTTTCTTTAAATTGATAAATATAAATATCTAACCCAAATAACCGATTCTATTTGTCACATGTCTATGACCTAGTAAATGTATGATGGAAAGTATTAGCTTTGCAAAATGTTGAAAAGGGTATTTTTGGAAAAAGTTTTCCTAATCTTAAACATATTTTGTACGATTTTGATAAGGGTCGCAGTGCCAGAAATGATATTTTATCGTTAAGGTAAAGCTAGCATGGGTTTTCTACTTGATAGTAAGAGGACTCGCTTTATTATGCCTGTAAGGCCTTGGTTAATGTTAGTTGCGAGAGGACTCGTAAGTTTGTGCCTAAGAAGCCTTGGAGGGTAGATAGTCCTAGTTTGGAATTCCCTTTATTTGGATTGAAAATCTTTTCTCGACTAGGGTAATAGTCGAGTGTTGCTTAGAGAGGTGGTGCCTCTAGGTAGCCTCATGCGGGTAAGCTGATGTGCCTTGTGCGGGTAAGTATAGGGTATAATCGAAGTGTAGACGACGTAATTCTATACCTTCCATAGTTCTGGACTCTTATGGATGTGTTGCTTGCATTCATCATGTATGCATTCATATTGTATGTAGATAACTTGCCTATATATATGATAATAATGTGTGAAAACTTGCTTGACCGGTAGTGGTGAGGAACGAACTCACTGAGCTATTATATGCTCACTCCCTCATAGTTTCTCTTGTAGGTTTACTTACATTGGGATTGGGATAAGTTTTGAGTGCCGAGTGTGAGATGAAGATATGTATCTTAGTATTAGGAATAGTTGAGTACTCTTTAGATGATACATAAACATCATTTGTTGATAATTTAATTTTTCTTATATTTCTTTTGTAATATTGGTATATCCTATCTTATTATTTGGTAGGGGATATCAATTCTCTACGGTTCTAAGGAACTGTGGGATATCAAACACCCATAGTTATTTATATTTGTATTTTACAGTAAATTAATTACTTAAAAATCAGTAACCTTAGTAATTAATCATTTAGAGTCTTACAATCTCTAATTTGCAAGGTGGTTTTCATATCATAGGTGCATACATGTTATGAAAATTTTAGGTAATCCTACTAGACCCCTTTTAAGGTCTTGACATATGCTGCCAGCATACAGAGGAAAGAGCCTGTGTACAATGCTTTTTAAAGCACGACTATCAATTTTCTCTCTCTCCTCACTCATTTTTCATCCAAATTTCTTTTTCTAGATTTCTCTCAAACTCTCCCTCTCCCATATACCTATAACCATATACACTCACTCTCTTTACTTTTTCTACACACATTTCCATTCTTCTCTACAGGTCTATGCTTTCTACATTCATCATGCCACCGAAGAAGATGCAACCTCAATGAAAGAAACAGAAGACGGCAATCGCCTTATCTTCTAGAAGTTCAAGCGGTGATCTATTTTCACATCAAGAGTATGCTAAGGAAAGAAGGAGGAAGTTACAACGGATCACATTCATGACTCAACAATATCTAGATTGAACTCTTTTGCAAGAGTATGGAATGGATGATAGAATCTAGCAGATGGTTCTTAATAAAATATGGTTTCAATTATTTGAGGTAAAAGAACCTACGTTTAGAAATATAGTTATTGATTTTTTATCTACTTTGCAACTAGAGAGAAGTAGGCGAATGTCCTCTTTCACATTTCAGGTTTATGGAGAAATTCATGTAATTGAATTGAGTCAAATTGGTTATTTTCTCGGTTTATATGATGAGGAGGGAATCAATTTGCCCAACTCCTAGCCTAGTGATATGACCGTTGAAAGATTTTGGTTTCAGTTGATTCATCCCAGCCAAGACAATTTTGTACCTTTAAAGTCGCTCGCCATAACTTTCTTAATAGTAGAGCATAAGCTACTCCACCATGTTCTTGCTCATACTCTCAGCTATAAGAAGACTAACCATAGCAAGGTATTTGGTTTTGACATGTTTTATCTATACAATATGATTTTTGGGTGTTAGATAGATCTGGGAATAGAAATAGCAAATTTTATCTATAGATAGATAGATGATACCAAGACACAGGTTATCGTTTATGGTGAGTATATTACAGCATTATTGAAGGGTATGGGGCTTTTTGGAGAAGTGAAGGGGGACGATGGTATTCCATGTAAGCCTATTTCTACTGCACCCTTTAAGGGTTGGGGATTGGTTAAGATAAATAACAAGGCCTATCTTATTGATGAGGAGAATATTCCTGAAAATCCTCCTACTGTTAGAGCGTCTACTTCATATCATCCACTAGCTAGTAGTTTTGAGTAGTTGAGTGCTGAAATTAGAGAAGTTCGGAATTAAAATTAGGAAAGAAAGGAAGAAGAATAAGAAGTTCTAGACTACTATGTTCAATATGCAGAAGTCTACTATTTCATGTTTCCAGCCAGCAGTTGTAAAGCAGCTTCATTATAAGACTTCTAGTGCAGAGAGTAACAGCATCGACAGAGACAATTAGATATTTGTGTGCTTTTCTGATTTTTTTTTTTTTGTTGTTTTGTTTTTATTTTTATTTATTTTCATTTTTCTTTTTTTTCCACTTTGCTGTTAGGCTATTTTTGTTTAGTACCTATCTATTTAGGTAAACTCTAGATCATGAACTTTATCATGTACTATTGAGAGCACTTTTATGCTATCTTTCCTATTTCATGTTTCTTTACGTTTAATGAAATAGGTTAGATTTGAATTATATCCTAGCAATGATCTTATGCTTGAAATTTTCCTTGTTGCTAAAAATTTGAATCTAGGGGAGTAGTAGTTTTTCATTTCTTATTGTTGCAAATTTTTAGTTCTTCTTGAATATTGAATAGAAGACAATGTAGATACTGTCTATTCTAAAGTAAGGGGAAGGAAATATAGGAAATGGATTTTGAATTAAATTGAATATAAATTTCAATGCTGGTTTTTGTTTACGAATAGTTATATTTTTCTACCAACTTGAACTTTACTTGTTCTTAAGTATCTAGTAATGTTTAGGCCAATTTTTTTTTTTTTTTTAATTTCTTGTTTGGAATCTAGAGATTATATAAAGAAAAAAAATTTGTTGATAGCATCTGATTGTGATTTGAATAATTGACTCACTAAGGTGCCTTACTCACCAATGTTGAGATTTTTGTACTCAGTTAAAATTAATTAGTCAATTCTTTAGGAACCTAATTTATCTAGTTTTTAGCCTTAGAATTTAAAGTATAAGAGTCAGTCAAGTCCTTAAGTGAAAAGTAAACAGGTTCACTTCTATGCAAAGTTTGTTAGTATATAGTCTTTTAGTTATTCTAATGGTACTTTAACACTTAGTGAAAGAGGTAAGTGAAGCTTTGAACATAGTGATTCCTATAAAAGAGGTCTGAAAAATTTTAGTGAGCATTCAAAAAATAATGAAATGAAAGTCTTTACTCCAATAACTCAAGAAATTGAGTTAAGAGTATCCTAACTTGAATGTTAGAGTAAGGAAGAGTTTGTAGGGGTCCCTTTAAAACCTGGTCACTTAGGTGATGAGCTCGAGATATGCCGACTTAAGGTATTCACTATAACGACAGGGTGGAAAGGTAAAAGTTTAGTATTTCAATTGAAAAGAAAAAAAAAAAGGAAGAGAAGAAGAAAAGGGAAAAAAAAAATGGGAATGGAAAATGGAAATTTTGAATGCAATTCAAGAAATGAATTAAGACTTGTAATAAAAACAGAAGAAAATCTAAGAATAAAGCAAATACCATATGCTTTCACTACTTTGTTAACTTGTTTGTTAGAATAATTAGAGAGACAATATGTTTACTAACAATTGTGAAGTTTAAATGAGTGTTTTTCCTTCTAGGACTGAGTATGTACTTTTGCAATAGAAATCCTAGGTTAAACGCTTAGATTAAAATTTGTTTTCTCTAGAATGGCTAGTTAATTTCAATTGTAGTACTCTGATCACATATTTCGGTTTGGTTCGAGAGGTGGGTATTATAAATTAGTGAGTTTGAAAGTGTGACATATTAGATGTCTTAGATTAGTTATTGGAAAATTTGTATTTTCAATGATAGATTTCTTTAGTTCTATTTATTTTGCTTGGGGACAAGCAAAAGTTCAAGTGGGGGGAAGTTGATAAAGGCATATTTTTTATGTTTTAATGTACAAATTAGATAGAATTATTATTGATTTTATATAAATAATTAAGAAATGGTACTTAATTCTTTTCATTTGGACATTTTAGGAATTAGAGGATTCAAAGTGGAAATACAGACAATTTAGAGGAGTTTTACGCAAATGAATGAAGTTTGAATTAACATGTTGCAATTTAGAGTTCAATACAGCCAACCTACACTTACACCAGTTGCCTTTGGAGTCTATGCCGCTGGCCTTATAGCTTACATTGTCAGCCTATCAGCCGGCCTTCATTAAAAAGAAGCTTTACACGAGCCAACCCTAGTTTTTCTTATAAATAGCCTTATATTTCACCGTTTAAAAAACTTATGTTTTTTTTTTTTTGGAGATATACACTTTCCTTAGACTTAGAGAGTTATAGAATAGTCATTAGATAGTTCTTGAAGAATTCTTTTATAGAAATCTTAGATCATTGAGAAGATTTTGCTTTTGTTATAGAGACTAAGCTTTAGAGTTGTAATCGAAGTTTATCTTTTCTAATTACAAAATTGGTGACATCGATTTTAATTATATTTATGCAATTCTATTAATTATTCATGCTTTCAATTATGAATTTCCTTGTACTTTCAATTAGTTCAAATTCTATAGTTGGCTAAATTTATTTGTAGGAATTGATGAAACCCTAGATAACTAAGATGATGATTGTGTTTGTGTTATAGGATTAATAGAAATAAGGATGATTCATGATTGCAATTTCTATGATTTCAATTATAGTTATTTAATTGATTATAATTGTTAGAAATCCTAATGATACAAGAGTTGATATAGGGTTTATTAGAAATTCTTGGTTAATTTGATTAATTAATGTGAAAGCAGCGTTAATTGAATTGATTAGAAATTATCTAGAGATTAATGCGATGTTTGGCGATTGATTATTCATTAAGACATTAAAAATAATTAATTTAGGACATTAGACAATAATAGTATCAGGATATATCTAATTGTAATTTAGAGTCCACCATTAATTGGAGATATGGGAGCTGATTGATTAATTAGGTGTTTAAATCCTTAAGTTTTAAGGTATAATAATTTCACTTGAATGACTACAAAGCTAATAATCTATATAACATGATAACAATTTGATTTGCATAATTTAGGGTAAATTATGTTTTTCCCACATTTCTCAATTAATCGCTTAGTTTTAGAAATTTTATAGTTATTTTCTTTTTGATAGTTTGAGTATAATTATTAGATTGGTTAATTTATTTATTTTTATTGCCTTAATATCGATAAAAATTATCATAAGTTTAGTAATATTATAGTCTTCGAGGGATTGATAACCTTACTTGCTCTATATTACTTGATTTCGACCTAATATACTTATTGGAGTATTTGCAATTTAATTTATATATATATATGGTTTAAGTGAATCACTTCCAACACCAACAACAACTATAAACCCCTAAAATTTTTTATCTAGCTTTTGAAATAGACTCGTGTATGTTAGATAATTTAGGAGTTGACAAGGCTAATGAAAGTGAAAACTCTAAAAGAATTAATCAATCGGGTAAGAAACTTTTCTACCCTAAATGCATCTAAATCTTAAAGATTTCATTCAAAAGTGATAAAAATCCTAAAATGATAACCTTAAAGACATATGTGCACTAATTCGTCATAATATACCCTAAAATTCTAATGGATAATATAATCCCCGTATTTTGCCAAATCATTAGTAAAAAGTTAGAGATGACCTTCAATCATGTATATAGGTTTTGAATCCTAAAGTAGTCCATTAGAAACTAAGATAATAAATCATAGATTACATTTATTTCTTAAGTATATGATTAAGATAGTCTTACTTAGAGTTAGAGGTATAGTTGAAGATTAGGTTACATGTAGTGAACTTTAATACTTGAATTAATACTTTTTGCACTTGTTATCCAAAGTAGTTTATCAAATGAGGTATATAGGCTATAAAGACCTAAAGTAAGACTTCATCAACTATGTTTACTAATCAATTCACCAAATACCTCATTTCCTTAAGTTTTCCCTTAATTTCCCTTAATTACTACATTATGTGTTCAAAATTACATATGCTTAAGGAAAGTTGACTAAGTCAACACATATTGACCAAAGTCAACAATTTGAAAAGTCAACAAAAGACTCTAAGAGATAAAAAAAATATCTAATCCTTCATGATGGCTTTTCTTATCTTTTCTTTTGATTTTTCTCTTCTTCTCTTTCTCCTCAATTGTTGCTGTCCACATCTTCCTCTTCTAGACCCCACCATTTTCTTCCTTTCATTAAGAAAACAAAACAAAAGAAACAAACCAAAAATTCCTTTTCATTGCCGTGAGCTTCTTCTTCCTCTTTCACTTTCACAACTTCTCTTGTCTCCTTAATTCCAACACAACTAAAAGTATGTACTTAAGTCACTTTATGTTGCTTTATATTATTCATTAGTTAGTTGATTAGGTAGATTAGACAATTAGGTATGTGAAAAGTATGATCTTGAAGAAGAGAGCACAAAGTTCTCATCTTTAAGTGTAGAAATCTAGGAATCATGAAGAAGAAGAAAGAAAAACATGAATATGTGCTCAAAGAATGTGTACATGAGGTAAACCGAAAAGAAGGGAAGCATGAGAAGCATGGTACATGAGTATTTTTCATGTACATAACCTAAATTAAAACAAAACCTAACCATATATACTTATACTACACTAATTACACACTTAAAAACACAAAAGAATGGAATTAAGAAGCTTTTCTTAAGGAGATTAGGCATACCAATTTGTGTATAAAAATACGTATCTAACCGTATAGGTATATGAGTATGTATACATGTATAAATACGGTATAAGTCTAAGTATACGTATAAGTATATATATGTATAAGGTATATGTACATAAGCATAAGGGAAGAAGTGAAATGTACATAAGACATGTAGATATGACATAAGCATGAGGAGAGGCTTATGTAATCACATAATGAGGTAAGTGATGAGGTAAGCATATGATGACATAAGCTATGACATAAGCAAGTGATGACATAAGCAATGACCTAAGCAAATGATGATGTAAGCGATGACATAAGCATAAATTATAAAATAAGAAAATAAGAAGGGTCTATAATAATTAGGTACCTAACTTAGTAAACCTTAAGACACCTTCTAAATTGGATTATACTTAATTAAGTATATGAATTAGCAATAGCAAAGTAAAATTCTCTAAGTATAAGAATTTAAGGGTTAACTAAATCATTAAGTATAAATAAAGGATCCAAATATGAGTAATAAACATTATTAAGTCTTCATAATTAAAATTACTATAAATTTAGCCCATATCATAAAACACGGGTCTTAACGTCCAAAACAGACATCACCGTGTGAACGTGCATTCGAAAACGACAAAAAACGACTATAAATTCGTAAATATTGAAAATAGAATGAAAAAGTTACGTACAATTAGCAATTAGGTTTAATCGAATAAAGGCTGATAGTAATCTAAGTAGAATTAGGTAGGTAGATATCCAGAACCATTATTTGAGTCAATTACTTATTATCCTTGTTATCTCGTAATGATTAGGTGATCTTGACGAGGGCGAGGATCTCCCGATCGGTTATTATGACTAGAGCGAGTCGTCATAGTTAAGTGAGTGCTCCCGATGACTCTATACTTGTTTGTGCTTGTAGTTAGTGCACTTAAATTGAATATCAATAACTTGATGCATGGGGTTTCAGGATATGCGTGTGCTTGATATTGATTGATTATTGTAAGAAATATTGTTAAATACGATAATTGATGATTTGATGGTATGATTGATTTTTATATGATTTGGATGGTTTGCTGATATTGATTGATCGCCTCATAATCTGACCTAATTATATTTGGCTTATCTTAAATTAAAAGGATCGTGCATTATCCATGCATTGCACTTACTTATTCCGACCGTCACTTCATGCGAAGATAAAGAGAGGCCTTGCGAGGGTTGTTTATATATATCAATGTGTTTCTGTACGGTGCACTAGTACAACATGACCTTACCTAAACCTATGGGCTTACTAGGCAATGGAGATGCTAACCGTATGGCTGAGGGTCGAGTCTAGAGATCTCCACTGTAGGGTGTGAGTGTGGACTGTAGGGGCTACCTCACCGCTACGCTTGGGACTTTGTGAACTACTAGATTTTTAGAAATGGAAATGTATTTTTGTGAAATACAGAATTCAAAGTTATAGGTAAAAACCCAAGTGCTAGAGCCCGGTCGTGATTAGTGCCGATGAATCTCCAACCCTTATCTTGGAGGGCGTTAAAATCCGATATTATATGCAGTACCGGTCAACTGCATATATTGTTTGGCATTCTGCGTGTGCATGCATTCATATGGTTGTAATAATTCATTTGATAACTTGTTTGCCAGTATGGTACGAGGGATATCTTACTAAGCTCTTGTAACTTATTCCTCAATAGTCTTTCTTTTGTAGGTTTACATACGATGGGATTGGGATAAGTCACGTGTGCTACGTGCGAGATGAAGATATGTACATTAGTGTTAGAATTAATTGAGATCTTTATAGGTGATACATAAACACTCTTTGTAGAAAATATTCATATGTTAAAATTTAATATAATTTAATTCTTCCTACAATTTTATAATGTTGGCATATCTTGTCCTATTATTTGGTAGGGGATACCGATTCTCTACGCTTCTGAGGAACTGTAGGATATCGGATATCCATAGTTATTTATAATTATATATTATGTCATGTTATAATAAATTATTTACTTGAAAATCATTAATCTTAGTGATTTATTATTTAGAGTCTTGCAATCTCTAACTTGCAAGACGATTTTCATATCATGAGTGCACACATGTTATGGAAATTTCAGGTAATCCTACTAGGCCCCCTTTAGGGTCCTGACAACAACCCATTGACAGCAGTGGCATCCTCGGCCTCACGGTGGGGTTTGGTCTCTCGGACAACTTTTCTCGACTTAGCAATAGGTTAAATACTTTGAATTAGAGGCTCGCCAAAATGAGCAATCTTGATCGACATTGTCATCTTACCCTCTCTCCACCTCTCAGCTGGTCGGGAGGTTTTCTTTTGTATTACCGCTTGCTTTGTTGCGTCCTCCTTCACCGTTTTCTTCATGGAAACAAGTCGAGTGGTTGTTGTTGTGGTAGTAGCCCTCTTGTCTACTTTTGATTTTTTGGCCTTTGCCTAGGCTAGTAGCTTGGAATGATTTACGTCGCCTGTACCCATATCTACAACATGAGCAAACAAGTTAATATCAGCACAAGGGAAAAGAATAAAGTTACATTCTCCGTATTGAACATGGCTTAAAGGCAACAATTCTCCCCCCAAGTAACGAGAATGGCTTCCCCCTTGTAGCTATACTTAGCACTATAGTAACTCATTAGCGTACATTCTTTTTATATAAAGATTAGGTCTCTACTTTCATAATGCCATATAATTTTCTCGACAATCGAAAAGAACATTTTGCTCTTCTTCCTTTCTTGGATTTTCTTTGCCATTGCTACGTCATTCAGCATTAGTTCTATATCCTTAGTACGGATTGGCTTAGTCCATTGAGTCCAAAAGTCTGGCTCTACATCAGATACTATTGACATGAATTTATCATGCCATTTGTGGATCGTAGACTCTAACCCATCTATAAACTTCCGCTCGTACCTTATAGCGCAACAGGCTACCTCTTAATCATGAAGGAATATCAAAACAGTTAAGGTGTGGCATTGAATTTTGCTTCTTCACAAACTATTTCAAAAGTTACCAAAAAGCACGACTCTAAGTAGTTGAAGAAGCCCTTCATAAATGCCAAGAAAGAGAAGTACAATCTAAAATCTAAATACTTAAGGTATATATGGAATTCGCGCTCCCTTAGGAAACGTGCCCTCTCCTCCTCTCTCGACCTCCATAGATTCTATGTTCTACGAAGATCTTGCTAGACTGCCAGTTTCATCTAAAGATTCATGGAAGTAAGCTATGTTGTTATATAGATATCTCACTGAGAATCTCCCTAAGGAGGGGGGGGGGGGGGGGGGGGGGGGGCGTGGGGGAAGTGGCCTCAATTTCTATTGCTTCGAAATCGGAGAGGACAAGTTGACAGATGACATTGAGAACCATACCTGAATGGTTATGAGAAATGGTATAATAGAAGTTGAAGAATGTAAGAGTGAAGACAAGAAAGCAAAAAATTTGTTTATAATTTTGAATAGAAATGAATTCTAATTTTGAATAGTCCTTTAAATATGGATAGCTTATCTTCGTAATTGCAAATTTTTTTCTAATGGTAATGATGCGATGATTTGATTGTAGTGTAGATTGTTGATGTGTATTTCAAGATAGAAATATGACAGTTGATAACTCCTGAATAGTTATTAGGCCTTCAATGTAATGATGACTAAGGTGATAGGTGTCATACTTCCTACTTTTTGGTTTCTTGAATGGGCATGAATTCAAGTTCATGGCACGAACAGTTATCACAAGTACAATTATATTACATAACTGCTTACTCTCTCTACATTATAGGGAAAGTATTCAATTACGAAGTTTCCATATATCTCGACAATTATTTCAATAACTGTTCTTTTAGACATGATAATCTCATATAAATATGGGAAAGAAACTCTATAGGAGACATCCGATAACTCTTAACCTCATTACTTTACTTTTCTCATTTCTACTTACTAACTTAGGCATCAAAGTGGCCACATTGGACTGGCCCTGGTGCTAAGCATTTTTCTTATCTTTGTAGGATATTTCTAACCCCCAAAATTCACAAACAACAATAGTTGCCTTAGCATCCCCATAACCTAATTCTCTTTTGTTTTGTAGAGTCTTTACTGAATAAGTTTTTGAGATCCCAATTATCTAATTTTTATTATCGACAAATAGTGTTAATGTAGATGAGCTAGTTGAAGGAGTTGTGGTTGAAGAGGATCCCAAAGCTAAGCAAGGTGATGATTGAGAAGATGTAGCCTATGCTAGCGAAGGTAAGTTGATAACATTGGTCTTAAGAAGAGCATTGAGTGCCATGCCAAGCTCCAAGCTGAGGAGTGTGAAAACTTGTTTCATATGACTTGTAAAGCGAAAGGTAACTTATGTACATTGATAATTGATGAGGAAGTTGCACTAAATGTGAGCAAGTAAAGGTACCATTAGCCATTAGCAATAAGTACTAAGATGAGGTTATCTATGACATAGTCCATATGTGCAACATGCATCTTACTTAGAAGGTCAAGAATATTTGACTAAAGTGTCATGCATGATGGTTGCAAGATTAGTTAGACTTTTTAAAAGGTTGGATGGAAAACTACCTTGCAACCCATGACACCTTGGCAAGTTAGAGATATCTAAGTATAACTTGCTAGATCATAGAAGAGGAAGGCCTTAGTCTAGTCTAAAAGTAAGTTAAACATGGCCACGAGATTGGATGAGCCCTTGTTTCTATTGGTTTGATATTTGTTGGAGTTGAGGGAATCATAGTCAATGCTCGAGGAGGCAAAGCAAATTTCTTTATGAATTTTCTAACTATTCCCTAAGGAACTTCCTAAAGGATTACCATTAGTTCAAGGAATAGAACATTGTAGAGAATTATAGCCCATAATCCCTTTCTTGATCGACATGCTAATAAAATGAATCTCAAGTAGGCAACTAAGCAATGAAGGTAAGTGGACAAGCTGATAGAGCGTGAATATGTCCAAGAGATTATGAGCCCATTTACTATGTCAACTTTACTTCTCCCAAAAAAGGATGGTTCATGGATCATGTATATTGACAACCGAGCAATCAATTGGATTACTTTTAAGTATAGATATCTAATACTAAGGCTTGATAACATATTAGATGAGCTCCATGGTGCTAAGGTGCTCTTGAATGTTGACATAAGAAGTAGCTACTATTGAATACGTATAAGGCTGGGTGATGAATAGAAGACTACCTTTAAGACAAGGCATAATGTATATGAATGTTGGTCATGCCTTTTGGCTTAACAAATGCATCGAACATGATCACAAGACTCATGACCTATTTGATGAGACCATTGATTGGAAAGTATGTAGCTGTGTACTTACCTACACTTGAGATAGGAGACTTGAGAGCATGACATGTTAGATCATCTCCCTTCGACCATGCCATGAGGACTCTTCCCTACTAAACAGACCTAAGTGACCTTATTTTCAGAGTTTCCCTAAGGGTTACTCCATGTTGTAGCTTGAAGCCCTTAATCTAACTAGTTTGAAGATGAAAAGAGAGTAGTCCTAACATGAATTGAAAACTCGAACCATAGTGGAGGTATTGAGGAAGTTTGAGAATGGTCAAACATTAGGGTGAAAAACAAGTAAGATCAAATGTTTAAAGTGTTGGGGTTATGGACACATGGCTACTTAATGCTTTAACTGCTGAATTGTGGTCATCAAAGGTGAAATGTCAACATTGTAAGTAAATAGTGCAAATGAAGTTGTAAAGAAGGTAAATGAAGTAGTAAAGTGTGTTGAAGAGACTCTAAAGTGAGTAAAGGAGAACATATATGCTAAAGAAGGAGATATGTTGAGCTTGGTCATACCTTAAGCTGTGAGTATCGAGCTAACCAAGCATAATGAGAGCAAGAGAGAATTTGGCCCATACCACGTATAAAGTAAAGGATTAGATGTGCGTCTTGATATTAGATAGTGGTAGTTACATCAATGCAATAGCTATAAGCTTAATGTAGAAGTTGAAGCTACCGACCTTGCCACATCGTAGGCTGTATAAGCTGTAGTGTCTAATGAGAATGGATCTCTTCATGTTTCAAATCAAGTGCTATTGATGATCTCTATTAGGAGCTACCAAAATGAGATCTTATGTGATGCCCTGCTTATGTACGATTGCATATATTCCTTAGTCGATTTGGCTTTTCGACAAGAATTTCACACATGATGGATTTAAGATGTAAACCCTTAAAATTTTCAATCTAGCTTTTGAAATGGACTCAACTATGTTAAACAATTTAGGAGTTGACAAGGCTAATGAAAGTGAAAACCCTAAAAGAATTAATCAATCGCGTAAGAAACTTTTCTACCCTAAATATATCTAAATGCTAAAGATTTCTTTTAAAAGTGATAGAAACCTTAAAATGATCACCTTAAAGACATATGTGCACTAATTTGTCATAATATACCCTAAAACCCTAAATTGATAATATAACCCTCATATTTTGCCAAATCAGTAGTAAAAGGTTAGAGATGACTTTCAATCATGCATATATATTTTAAATCCTTAAGTAGTCCTTTGGAAACTAAGATAATGAATCATAGATTACATTTATCTCTTAAGTATATGATTAAGATAGTATTACATAAAGTTAGGGGTATAGTTGAAGATTAGGCTAAATGTAATGAACCTTGATACCCTAATTAGTACTTTTCATATTAGTTACGCTAAGTAGTTTACCAAACGATGTATATAGGTTATAAATACTTAAAGTAGGACCTCATCATCTATTTTTACTAATCAATTCACCTTATACCTCATTTCCTTTCATTTCCTTAATTTTTCCTTAATTTCTCTTAATTACTACATTGTGTGTACAAAATTACATATGCTTAAGGAAAGTTGACCAAATCAACACATGTTGACCAAGGTCAAAGGGTTGACCAAGTCAACACATGTTGACTAAAGTCAATAATTAGAAAAGTCAACAAAAGACACTAATACATAAGAAAAATATCTAAGCATCTAATGATTTCTTTTCTTTTCTTTTCTTTTGGTTTTTCTTTTCCTCCCTCCTCCTTAATTGCCATCCATCCATTTCCCCTTCTAGACCCCACCATTTTCTTTCTTCCATAAACAAAACAAATAAAAAAGAAACAAAGTAAAATCCCCTCCATTGCCGTGACCCCTCTTCTTACCTTTCACTTTCAACACTTTCCTCTTTGTCTCCATAATTTCAACACAAACTAAGGTATGTGATCAAGTTACTTTATGTTACTTTATATTACTCATTAGTTAGGTAATTAGGTAGGTTAGATAAGTAGACATGTGTTATGTGTGATCTTGAAGAATAGGACATAAAGTTTCTATCTTTAAGCGTAGGAAGTTAGGAATCATGAAGAAGAGGAAAGGAATACATGTATATATGCCCTTAAGTATGTGTACATAAGGATATACTAAAAGAATACAAGTATGGGGATCTTTGTACATGGGTATTTACCATGTACATAACCTAAATTAAGACAAATCCTAACTATAAATACCTATACTACACTAAATATACACTTAAAAACACAAATGAATGAAATTAGGAAGATTTTCTTAAAAGGAAAATTAGGCATACGAAATTTGTACAAAAATACATATATGACCGTATAGGTATATGAGTATGTATACAAGTATAAATACGGTATAAGTATAAGTATAAGTATAAGTATATGTATAAGTATACTAGTATATATATAAGTATAGTAAAGTTATATGTACATAAGAGGTTAAGTGAAGTGTACATAAGCTTTTTAGACATGACATAAGTATGAGGTAAGGCATATGTAATCAAATGATGAAGTAAGCAATGAGGTAATCAAAAGATGACATAAGCATTGACATAAGTGAATGATGATGTAAGTGATGATATAAGCATAAGTTTATAAAATAAGAAAATAAGAAGAGTGTATAATAATTAGGTACCTAAATTAGTAAACCCTAATACTCTTTCTAAATTAGATTATACTTAATTAAGTGCATGAATTAGCAATAGCAAAGCAAATTTCTTTAAGTATAAGAATTTAAGGGTTAACTAAATCATTAAGCATAAACAAAGGATATAAATATGAGTAATAAAAATAATTAAGTTTCCATAGTTAAAATTTCTATAAATTTAGTCCATATCGTAAAATACAAGTCTTAATATCCAAAACAGACATCACTTTGTGAACATATGTCCGAAATCGATGAAAAACGACTATAAATTCATGAATATCAGAAATAGAACGAAAAAGTTACATATGATTAATAATAAAATCTAATAGGATAGAAGTTGATAGTAATTTAAGTAGAATTAGGCAAATAGGTAATTAGAATTACTAGTTAATTCAATTACTTACTAGTGTTATCATATCGTAATGATCAGGTGATCCTGAGGTAAGCGAAGATCTTTCGATCAATTGCTACGGTTAGGGCGAGTCACCATGGCCAAGTGAGTATTTACCCTATGATTCCATGCTTGTTTATGATTGTAGATAGTGGACTTAATTATTATTGTTAATTGACTACTATGTAGGGTTTGGGGAAATGCTTGTGTATGTTGTTATGTGCTGAGTTGTGAACTTACCTTAAGTACAGATAATGCGATGTTTGTTGCATGGTAGTATAGAAAATGATTGTATGTATAATTAGATTGTCATAGCATAATTTGAACTTAATTATACTCAGCTTATAAAAAGAAATTGGTACATGCATTAACATGCATTGCATAGACACAATTTCCGCCGTCACATCACACGAAGGTAAAGAGAGACCATTCGGGGGTTGTTATTATTAATTTATTGGTTCTGTACGGTGCACTCGTACAAAATGACCTTACCTTAGCCATTAGGAACACTAAGCATTAGAGGCGCCAATCGTCTGGCCAAGGGTCGAGTCCAGAGGCCTTTGTTTAGGGGCGAATGTGGACTACAGGAGCGAGTGTAGACCATAGGGGCCTACTTATGATTATGCTAAAACTTGGTTTTTATGAAAATAAAAGAATTATTTGATTTAAGTATGGAACGTAGAGTTCCATAGTAAAGTAAGTTCTAGTATAATACTTGGATCTGATTGGTGCCGTGTATACTCCAACCCTGATTTCGGAGAGCGTTAAATTTGAGTTATGTATATAAACTAGTTAATTATACGTATTGTTTGGCATTTTGTTTGATCATTCATTCATATTCATGAATATAATGTATTTATAACTGACTTGTGGTGTGGTTGAGGGTTTCGCTCACTAAGCTTAGGCTTACACCCCTTTAGACTTTTGCTACAGGATAGCCTGTTCGTAGAGGTTGGCCAAGGGATGCCACAGGTTAGCTTGGGGACTTGGGCAAGAGCGAGCTGTCCTATGTATTGAGAGAGAACAGTTTATGTAGACTCTTACTTATGTACTTTTGTTTTTATTAGTATTATAGACCTAAATATACTAAATTACTATATAGTGTAAGCTTTGTAGTTCAAATTTTATATAAATATGTTCGTGTGAAGATATCATGTGAATCTGTATGCTCTTGGGAAACTAGTGGTTGTAGAACTTTATATATTGTGTAAAGAGTTCTTGATTGGAAGGCTAACCAAACAGGAGTTCTTCGTACAGTATACGGTGTCTGCTTCAACTAGGTCATCCTCAGTTCGTAACATAAGAATACTAATGCATTTGAGAAGTATGGACAAACTACTCTATTGAACCTAATGAACCTTGATCAAATCAGTAATATGTAGGCCAAATTGAGTTGACCACCTAAGAAGGGACTAATAATTAACCAAATTAAGTTAAAAGAAGCTTTAAGGATCAATGTCCCAACCTACTTGTTAGTTCGAGGATGTTGGAGCTGAGGGAACGGGTTAATCTTCTTAAGAAAGCCTAAAAGTTGGTTGGCGAATTCCATCACTTATTCCTTGAAGAGTTGCTCAAGGGCTTACCCCCATTTAAGGGGATAGAACATTGCATTAACTTATAGCCTAAGGATTCCTTGCCAAACAAATTTGCTTATCAAATGAATCCTAAGTAGGCTACTGAGTGCTAGCGACTGGTAGATGAACTCATAGAGAGAGGTATGTATGTGAAAGGCTGAGTACATGTTTTGTACTTACATTGTTGGTTTTAAAGAAGGATGATGCTTGGACTATGTGTGTAGATAGCTAAGCTATCAACAAAATTACTATCAAATAAAGGTATCTTATCTTAAGATTGGATAATATGTTGGATGAGCTACATGGAGCTCGAATATTTTCTAAAATCAACCTCATGTCTAGTTATCACTAGATTAAGATGAAGCCTGGTGACGAGTTGATGCACTGTTGATTAGTGGTCCCATTACTCACGTACACCTCTAAGGCCTCTAATCCCTCTCCCGAAGAATTCTCTCTTGACAACTTGCTAATGATGAGAAATTGTACATCAAAGAAAGGTGGTTAAACTCCCTAAGCTCCCCACGTTATGATACGTTGATTTGTACACTCGGTTGCTAAGAATCTATTGCCAAGTGATGAGAGACTCACTTAAACAGCCGAGTAGTTTTCTCTCGGTGTACCACCATTTCTCTCATCTCGGCCCCTTTAGTGCTACAACATTTTGACCCTTCCTACCTGTTGTGCTCAAAGAATATTCGTACGGGACCAATGTTGCATTGCCAACTATCCATCTCATCTGATATTTAACTACTTTTCCATTTTTGATTTGTTGTCCTTTTTACCCTTTTCATATGTACTAGGAATCTCCTTTTTGTAAATACTTTCTTGTAATTTTTTTATTTGTAACGCTACCCTAGGGACTTACTATAAATAGTCTTTTTCTCTTGTAAGCCGGAGATAACTTACATCTTAATACTGAATACTCTATTCTTGTGAGATAATCCTCTCCAAGTCCATACCCCTTACACTCTTATCTAATCTTGCTGAGTAGCTCAAGATTAGTGGTGGGTAGACCTTGACATCAACTTATGCATCATATCAAGTGAGTTGTCAAGTTGTGCTATGTTTGTTGGTAAGTCACATCCTCCGAGTAGCTTCACGTTAGCTACTCTTATTCAATAATAGATCGTTTCCCTCTAATTTTCTTCGATATCTTGAAGGACCCATTTTAGTTCAATTCTGCCTTGGTTAGTCCTAGTGATAATTGAGCTCCCAAGCATAACATGAGTAAAAGATAGCCTTCAAAAGAAGGCATGTTTTTTGAATGGGTGGTCATGCCATTTAGCTTATCCAATGCACTAAGCACTTCTATGAGGTTAATTAACCATGTGCTAAGGAACAAAATCATGAAATTTATTGTTGTATACTTCAATAATATTCTAATTTACAATCTTGACCTGCCTAGTCACATAGACCGCCTCTAAGCTAAAAGACTATTTAGCAACCTAAAGAAGATCTGGTTTTGCTAGGAAAGGGTGGTCTTCCTCGGATATGTTGTAAGTAGAGGAAGCTTGTAAGTAAAGGAAAAGAAAATTTAAGCTATTATTAAATGGCCAACCTAACATGTTGTGTCAATGTGAGAATCTTTCATGTCTTGGCATCATCTTAATAGAGATTCATTTAGAACTTTAGCATTATTGTATCCCTACTTATAGAGCTAATGAAGAAGAAAATAAAGTTCAAATTAGGAGAGAAAAAAGATAGTAGCTTTGCTGAGGTAAAGAAGAGGTTGTGATAGGAATCAACCCCATAGACCAATCACAATAATTGAGCTAGAGGACTCCAAGGACTCCTTCAAAAGATCCTAACTTTAGGCCATAGCCAAGATGGGGATTCCTATCTTAAGCTGGTCTCCTGTCGACCTGACTATCAGGTCTTTACATGTGTCAAATCTACCCCTGTTCAACAGCGATGCTTTAACCTAGAAGACAACCTAATAATAGTTGAGGTGAGCTTTCGATCCGACCATAGGCATCCAACCCCAAATCGAGTTAACTTCTCTCTGGAAGAAGTATCTGGCCCTCAGCCTAGTCTAAATCAGATCGACACCTAACTACCAGCATTTCCTATTTTGGATACTTATATCATATTCCTAACTTCCATTCGCTACGTGACGCATGTCTCCTGGACACAACATTTTAGAATGATTCTTTTTTTTTTCCATACTGAATATTCTTTATCTCTTTTACACCTTTTAATATGTTTCGTGTAATCTTATTGTAGAATACTCTCTTGTCTTTTCATACATGTAAAGTAACCCTAGTGGATGGGTACATAAACCCCCATTTTCTTGTACGCAAAAACAATCGGAATCAATATTAGATTATTTAAGTATCCTTTAAGCAACCATAGTGTTCTCATTACTCTTCAACTCTTATCTATTCCCTTTAGTAAGGAGTAATGATGAGTAACTCTTTAGTTCGGACCGATGTGTCATATCCGGCGAATTGTAGGCCGAGTAGAATCAAGTGGTGCATCATATCCATTTCGTAGTTGCTCGGGTTTTGCTAGCTTTTCTTTTGTTTCTTTTTGGTTCATTTAGTCACGGTGCTTCTCAATGTGTTTGACTATGGAAACGCATCAGCTTCATTGGCATCATAACATAGATTCGAGGGGGAGTGTGTGAAGTTGCAGTAAGTTTCTATTCGCTTTACTATTAGTGGCTATTGTGTTCCTTCTATGGCTATTGTAGTGTGTTTGTGTGATAGTAAGTGTGGTTTCTTTGTTGCTCTGTTCTTACTCTATTTTTCATTACAAAAACAGTCCAAGTTTGTTTCTATTCTATTTGAGTGACTATTGGGTATTAAGATTGTTAGTAAGTTGTTAATTTGTACGAGAAGTTTCATACTATGTCAGATTCGAGTGTTCAGGGTGTCATTGGAGACCAAAGTAATAGTGCTCAACTTGGTAGTAGTCATAATGGTAGTAATACCCTAAGGTCTATTGATGACAAACTTGATATACTCAGAAACCTTGTTAAGAGTCTAGTCACAGCAATGTAAGTTAATAGGTAACAACCCCAGGGTATGCCACTATAAAATCTACCTAACAATGTTCAAGAGAGGGGTTATGGCCAAGTTGGTCAAGCCCATCACCCAACTTGAACCCTTCTAGCTAGAGGAGCTACTAGACGAAGACTAGAGTTAGAGGAGATTAGGGAAGATGATAAGGAGTCAGATGTTAGAGAGTTTAGGGAGGAAGAAAAAGAAGTTGAATATTACCAAGCACAGGGAAGAGGATGTCGAGCTCCTCGAAGGCTAGATAATGTCAAGGTTCAAATCTCACCCTTTGGTGGAAGTAAAGATGGTGATGAATACTTAGAGTAGGAAGAGAAGGTCAAGAAGGTGTTTGAATGTTATGGGTATATAGATGTTGTCAAAGTTCAACTTGCTGCACTGAAGTTTATTAAGCATGCCACCATGTAGTGGAAGAACTTGAATGTGGCTAAAGCTAAAGATGGAAGACAAGGTCTTAGGACCTAGGATGAGATGAAAAGGTTGTTGAGAGGAAGATTTGTACCCAAAACATACTTGTAAGATATGTTTGCAAAGTTGCAGGAGCTTCACCAAAGAAGCCAATCTGTTGATGACTATGTAAGAGAGTTCTAAATGCTAATGATCTAAGCCAACATTGAAGAACTAGAGGCTCATATAGTGTCGAGATTCATTTTTGGGCTCAAGTATGAGATTTGCAATATTATGAAAGTACAGAGGTTTTGTACCTTATAAGAGGCGATCAAGATTGTGTAGAGGGTAAAAAAATAGACAAGAAATGTTCTGAGCCAACCCAGGCCGACATTCTCGCAAGCCCTAATACCACATCGACCTGTTTAAGCCTAGCCAAGGATGCCATAAGGGGGCCAAGGAAAGGAGTGATAGACCTAATGACAGCTAGGCAAACCAGTAGGGCCAAGCCGAGGTTAGGTTGACCTTAAGGTCATATGAGAAAGGGTCGACCTCCAAATGAAAGACCAATGAGTTAAAATGCTTTAAATGTTTAGGCTTCAAACTTATGGTTACTAAGTGCCTAAACCAATGAGTCATGGTGCTCCGAAGAGATGTGGTGGATAGCACCAACGAAAGTGAGCTCGAGAAAGAAGAGGATGTTAGAAAACCCAATGTCAAAGACAAAGAGGAGACCTGTATATATGCTAACTAAGGATAAGTAATGACCTTAGTCTTGAGACAAGTACTAAGCTCCTTGCCGAGCTCTGAGGAAGACCAGAAAGAGGATCTGTTCAATACCAAGTGTACCATTAAAGGCTAATTGTGCATGATCACTGTAGATAAAGGAAGTTGTACTGATGTACTTATATAGTCCTTTGTGCAGAGGTTGGGTTTGCCGACCTCAAAGCATCCCCAACCTTACAAGCTACATTGACTTCATGATAAGGGTGCTTGGCACATAACTGAACAAGTGGCCGTACCATTTAGTGTTGGGAATGTGTACAGGGATGAAATAGTCTGCAATGTTGTCCACATAGGAGCTTCACATCTACTGCTTGGATGACCTTGGTTGTTCAATCAACATGTTACTCATAACGGGTATAAGAACACTTATGCCTTTGTTAAGGATGGAAGGAAGATTATGTTACAACCCTTGACCTCGTCCTAAGTGAATGAGGCCTATAATTAACTCACCTGAGCTAGTAAGAAGAAGGCTTTAATGATGAGTTGAAGAGAGCTTTAATCAACAAAGAAGGTCGATGAACCCATGTTCTTGTTGGTTAGGAGATTATTGGAGATGAGGGAATTAGAGAGTGTTCTAGAAAAGATCTGAAGCTTGCTAAATGGGTTTTCTAACTTGTTTCTAGAAGAATTGCTTAGATGAGTGCCTCTAGTCCGAGGCATAGAGAACTATATTGATTTATCGCCCTACTAAATCGACCTACATATAGAATGAACCTTAAGTAAGCTATCAAGTTAAAGAAACAGGTAGATGAGCATATAGAATGGGGATATGCGAAGGAGAGCATGAGCCCTTGTGCTATACCAGCTCTACTTGTTCCAAAGAAGGATGGTTCATGGTACATGTGCATTGATAATTGAGCAATCAATTGAATTATCAACAAGTATAGATACCTGATACCTAGGCTCGATGACATGTTAAATGAGCTTCATGGCACCAAGATATTTTCAAAGATTGATTTGCGAAGTGGTTACCACCAGATTTGTATAAGACAAAGAGATGAGTGGAAGACTACCTTCAAGAGTAGGCACAGACTCTACGAATGGTTGGTTATGCTATTCTAACTTACTACTGTGCCGAGCACATTCATGAGGTTAATGAGCCATGTGATGTGCCCTCTAATTGCAAGATGTGTGGTCATGTATTTTGATGAAATACTGGTAACAGCTATGTTCAACATCTTTGTGACATATTTAACATTTTGTGAACTGAGAAGTTGTAAGGGAATATGAAGAAGTATACATTCTACCATGATGAGGTAGTTTTCCTAGGGTTTGTAGTGTTTGGGGAAGGGTTCTTATATGTAATTCGACATAAGAAGGGAAGTGCAAATGTGGTTGCCGAGGCTCTATCACGATGGCAAACTCTATTGACTACTATGCAGAAAAAATTATTGGGATTCTCACTCATCATTGAATAGTATACTACTGACCCTCACTTTGGTCCTATTGTTGAACATTGCCGAGAAAAGGTAGTTGCTAGAGGGTATTATCATTAAGGATGGCTATTTTTTCAAGGATCGCAGGCTATGTAATCTAAACTGCTCTATGCATGAGCTATTGGTCAGGGAAGCTCATAGTAAAGGATTATTTGGTCATTTCGAGGAGACTAACACAACCAATTAGTTAAGGGAAAACTTTTATTGGCTAAGTCTAGCTAAGGATGTCCATAAGGTAATAGGGTGTTGTGAGGTATGCAAGCAAGATAAGGGGAAGAAAGAACCTTGGCCTAACCTTAACATGGACTTTGTCCTAAGGTTACCCCGGACATCCAAAGGGAAAAATTCTATTTTTATTGTAGTGGATCGCTTTAGCAAGATGCTACGCTTCATTCCGTGCCATCGGACTAATGATGCTTTATATATTGTTGATTTGTTTTTATAGGAGATTATCCAACTACATAGGGTACTAAAGACTATTGTCTCAAATCGAGATATAAAATTTTTAAGCTATTTTTGGATCTCTTTAGAGAAGACTTAGAACTAAACTCGTATTCAGCTCTAGTAGCTACCTTTAGACTAATGACCAAACTGAAGTAGTGAATAGAATGTTAGGCAATTTACTCAAAACTATTATAGGGAAGAACTTAAGGGATTGGGATCTGTACCTACTAGTTGTGGAGTTCACATACAACCAAACTATCCATAACACTATTGGAAAAACCCCATTCGAGGTCCCCTACGGCCTTAATCTCACTATTCCCTTGGACATGATCTGTCCCCCAACAGCAATTGAAGAAAGTCAATCCGAAGTTGACTTAGCCTAAGAGTTACATGATCTACACCAATCTATATCCAAGAAGATCACTAAGTTTAATCAAAGACAGCAAGAAATTGGTAATCGAGGCCGCTAAACTTTTTCTTTCCACCCAAGAAGCTTAGTATGGATACACCTCAACAAAGAATGATTCCCACACTTGAAACAAAACAAGCTATCTCTTTGTGCTGATGGTTCGTTTAAGGTCTTAAAGAAGATCAACCATAATGCCTACTAGATTGAGTTACTTGATGATTATGGTGTTTCTTCCACCTTCAATGTGTCCAATCTAATTCTACACCAACCAACAGAAGAAGATTGTATGAGTGCCCTAGAAGAAATAGTAGAGACCGCACTAGATTTGAGGACAAATCTTTCTAACCCTTAGGAAGATGATAGGAATCAACCCCCTAGACTAATCACACATAATCGAGCTAGAGAACTCCAAGGACTTGCTTGGAGGATCCTAACTCTAGGCCATAGCTAAGACGGGGATTCCTATCTAGAGTTAGTCTCCTGTCAACTTAACTATCGGGTCCTTACTTGTGTTAGATCTACCCCTATTCAGCAGTAATGCTTTAGCCTAAAAGATAGCCTAATAATAGCCAAGGCGAGCTCCTAATCTGATCATAAGTATTCGACCCTGAATTAGACCGCCCCTTGACTACTAGCATTTCCTATTTTGCCTACTTGTATCATATTCCTAACTTCCATTTCCTATGTAATATGTGTCTATTGGACATAACTTTTCAGAACGATTCCTTCTTTTTTATACTAAATATGCTTGTCTCTTTTACCCTTTTTAGTATATTTCATGTAATCTCCTTGTAGAATACCCTTTTTTCTTTTCATACATGTAAAGTAACCTTAGTAGATGGGTTTATGAGCCCCCTATTTTCTTATATGCAAAAACAACCAAAATCAATATCAGATTATTCAAGTATCCTTTGAGCAATCTTAGTGTTCTCGTTACTCTTCAACTCTTATCTATTCTCTTTAGTAAGGAGTAGTGGTAAGTGACCCTTCAGTTTGGACTAATGTGTCATATTTGGTGAATTATAGGTTGAGTAAGATCAAGTGGTGTGTCATACCCATTCAGTAGTTGCTTGAGTTTTGCTAGCTTTTCTTCTGTTTCTTTTCAATTCGTTTCATTGTAGTGCTTCTTCATATATCTGACCCCGAAGATGAATCAGCTTGACTTTTGCCTCTATCCTAGCTTTTTTGAAGTTTAACAAAGTCTTCAAGCTAGAGTATGATGCTTCAAGAGTTGGCATAGGAGTTATCCTCATGCAAAATGGCCAACCTATAGCATACTATAATGAGAAGTTAAGGGGAGCTACACTGAATTACTTGGAATATTAAAAAGAACTATATGTCCTGATCTAAGCCCTCAATGTTTAGTAGCACTATTTGTTATTCAAGGAGTTCACCGTCTACATTGACCATGAATCTTTGAGGTGCTTGAGGAGACAACCTAAGTTGTCCAAATGGTAAGCCAAATGAGTTAAATTTCTAGTAAGATTTCCTTTTGTGATTAAATACAAGTACAGTAAGGCTAATGTAGTAGTCAATGCCTTATCTTGAAGACATACGCTTCTTTCTGACTTGTAAACAAGATTACTGAGATTTACAAGCATCAAGGAGGAGTACCTTCAAGATCCTAATTTTGGTCCAATTTATGTCCTGTTTATGGAGGAAATAGCTTTAGATTATTACTTTGTAGAAGATGGGTCTCTGCTCCTAAGAAGCAAGTTGTACGTGTCAACCTATTTTAGGAACGAGCTACTGGTGAGAGACGCTCATGGACGAAGGTTGTCAGGTCTCTTCGGAGAGAAGAAGACGTATGAGCTGCTAAGGGTAAGATTCTTCTTACCAAAGATAGGCATGCATCGAGCTACTGAGAGGTGTATGTAAAGGGATAAATTCAAAATTAGGCTTGAAGCCCATTAATTAATTGGGTTTAACTCATTGAGCTAAGTGACAAGGCTAGCTCAAGGAGTTGAGTCCATGCATTCAAGATGATTACAAGAGATTTGGCATTGTAGGCTTAAAGTATGGCATGTTGGATCGGCTTGTTCAATGTAACCTTTCTTAATATTGACTCACAATAAGAATAAGGCCTTATTGAGCCTAAGCTCATAAAAGAAACCTATTTGAGGCCCATTAAAGGGGAAGGATTAATTCTAGCCATTGATTATTATCACAATCCAATATATGAGATTAATGGCTAACTCTTATGAATAACCCTTTCCCTCCTTCATTTCGATAAGAGAAAATTTTGGCATATATACTGTTCTCTATCGGATTTTTCCTCAAAAAGATTAAATGCATAAATATTTCAAGAACATTAGCCCACTCTTCATTAGTTATGGAGTTTGATACTATCGTACTCCTCTACTTGTTACTATATGTGTTAGAGCCTTGTTAAGATTATGTACTCCTCCTTCCTATACTTCCCTCTTGATTATCCCACACAGGATGTGCTCCTTCTCCCTACACTTCCCTCTTGATCATCCCATACATGTAACTTAAATAATTTCCATAGTCATGTATAGCATGACTTGACATGCAACATGGACATGACCATTGCATCAATACCCTCACATAGTGACTCCATTAGAAAGAGAAGACTTGACACTTATATGATGATACTCTAAGGAATAGACCTGGCAATCCTATTGATGTTGGTAATCAAGAGCAGGATGCCACTACGATGACAAATGACCAAAATTCGCTTGTAACTAGAGACATTAAACAAGTGGATGGTGTGCAATAAGTTAGTCGTAACAATGTTAGCTAACATGTAAGCCTTGAGAGACAAACCAAACATTAAATGAATTGATGGTAACGTTTGCCCAGTAGGCACTTGCTTTTGTTGCCTTTACTGTTACATAATGGGGTGTAATCACCTCAAATCCCATGAATGTAGTGCAACAACACCCTTTATAAGCTCCTCAACCACTTAATCCTCCTATTTCCAATTAACAAGACACTCCTAAAGTTAAAGAACAACTTCCTACAATAGAGCATATAGCTATACAAGACTTTTACTAGAAGAAAGGAATCAAGGGATCCAAATTAGAGGCTTATGCATATATATATATATTGGGAAACCATGTGCCTCATGCAAAGGGATGCCAACTTAATATAGTAGGAGAAGGGGGCATAGACTTGAGCTCTCGGAGATATAAAGTACCTATTCTTATAAATAAACCATAAATAAGAGAAGGCTACTTCCCTTACAAAACAATTAGCATGGGAAAATATAAGTTGAAAAGATAGGGAGTATTACTCTCATAAGAAAAGCTAGTTCTAAAGAAAAAAACAAAGAACAATACAACTCATGAGACAAAGCAAACCAGCAGATTCTAACTAACATGAAATAATTGTAAAACATCCAAAGCCTAGTTTATACTGCTTAAGGATCTTTTTCATTTCAACATCTAGCTACGTCATGTTTGTGTTGAAGAAGAATGATTGACTCTCATGAGCCCTCATTGCCACCTAATTAGTAGCAGCATTCTTTTATCTCCATATGTGATTAACTAGACCTTGGATTTCCTTAAGATATCATTCCAAAGATGATATCATATTACTCCTGTTAATAATCATCTTGATATTACCTTTGAATCTGTATCAATCAGCACCCTAGAATAGTTATATTGCCTATTTAATTCAAGTCCCATCATAAGTGTTGTTAGTTTAATCTAGTCAATAGACTTTTGATTTGAGGTGAATCCCTAACACTATATCAAATTTCCTTTAGAATCCTCATGAATGCAACTACCTCCAACTTTTTCATAACTAAAGCTATAATCAACATTAAGCTTAAAACATCCTTTTAAAGGCAATTCTAGGATAAAGATTGGTCTCTTTTCTTCTTAGTTCATTTAGCAATCATAGAAAATAGATCCTCATCAGACCTTATTTGGATAGAAACTAAGGGATTACCATGCCTAAAAGAAACTAAATAATCCAGAATGTGTTTTATTAAAGCATTAGATGGTTTCTAAGTATTTCCATGCTTCTTGTCATTTCTTTCATCACATAGATGCCATAAATTTAAAATAGCAATAAAAAATCTAATATGATTTGGCATGCTCCGTACATTAGATTTCCAATGCTTTAGCATGACATCTATGGAGAAGATGTGTGTAAGATAGAGAATACCAAAATAAGAAGAAATTTGGCATTATACATCCTTGGTATAATCACCCAAAAAGAATATGTGAATGGCTAAATTACATTCATGATAACGGCATACACATTTTGATGCAAGCACCTAGCCCTATTGATATTGTTAATCCTCAATGGGCATAGACAACCTGGTAGCTCACCACCTAAAGAAGGAAATCTTCACTAAGATGAAATTATTCCATAAAATCTTGTTTAACTCAACCTTTTTCGACCTTGTTTCTACATTCATTGTCAGGACCCTAGAGGGGGCCTAATAGGATTACCAGAAATTTCCATAATATGTGTGCACCCATGATATGAAAACCGTCTTGCAGATTAGAGATTGCAAAACTCTAAATAATAAATCACTAAGATTGCTGATTTTCAAGTAATTAATTTATTGTAACATGACATAACATATAATTATAAATAACTATGGATGTCCGATATCCCACAATTCCTCAGAACCACAGAGGATCGGTATCTCCTACCAAATAATAAGATAGGATATACTAACATTATAAAACTGTAGGAAAAATTAAATTATATTAAATTCTAACACGTGAATATTTTCTACAAAGAATGTTTATGCATCACCTATAAAGATCTCAACTAATTCTAACACTAATGTACATATCTTCATCTCACACTCAGCACTCAAGACTTATCCCAATCCCATTGTAAGTAATCCTATAAAAGAAAGACTATTGGGGAATAAGCTACAAGAGCTTAGTAAGCTATCCCTCGTACCATACTAGCAAACAAGTTATCAAATAAATTGTTACAATCATATAAATGCATGCATACGCAATATGCTAAACAATATATGCAGTTGACCGGTACTGCATATAATATCGGATTTTAACGCCCTCCGAGATAAGGGTTAGAGATTCATTGACACCAATCACAACCGGGCTCTAGCACCTGGGTTTTTACTCATAACTTTGAATTCCGTATTTCACAAAAAATACATTTCCATTTCTAAAAATCCAGTAGTTCACAAAGTCCTAGGCCTAGTGGTGAGGTGGCCCCCGTAATCCTCACCCACAGCCTATAGCAACGATCTCTAGACTCGACCCTTAGCCATACAGTTGGCATCTCCATTGCTTAGTAAGCCTGTAGGTTTGAGTAAGGTCATGTTATACGAGTACACCATACAAAAACACTTTAATATATATAAACAACCCCCGCAAGGCCTCTCTTTATCTCCGTGTGAAGTGACGGCCAAAATAAGTAAATGCAATGCATGGATAATGCATAACCCTTTTAATTTAAGGTAAGCCAAATATAATTAGGTCAAATTATGAGGCGATCAATCAATATCAGCAAACTATCCAAATCATATAAAAATTAATCATACCATCAAATCATCAATTATCATATTTAATAATATTTCTTACAATAATCAATCAATATAAAGCATACACATATTCCAAAACCCCATGCATCAAGTTATTGATATTCAATTTAAGTGCACTAACTACAAGCACAAATAAGTATAGAGTCATCGGGAGTACTCACTTGACTATGATGACTCGCTCTAGTCGTAATAACCAATTGGAAGATCTTCGCCCTCGTCGGGATCACCTGATCATTACGAGATAACAGGGATAATAAGTAGTTGACTCAACTAATGGTTATAGATATCTATCTACCTAATTCTACTTAGATTACTATCAGTATTTATTTGATTAAACCTAATTGCTAATCATGCGTAACTTTTTCATTCTATTTTCAATATTTACGAATTTATAGTCGTTTTTCATCGTTTTCAGATGCACGTTCATATGGTGATGTCCATTTTGGACGTTCAGACCCGTGTTTTACGATGTAGACTAAATTTGTTGAAATTCTAACTTTTGAAGCTTAATTATTCCTATTAGCTAGTTTTATGTTCCATTTTAGTAGTTAATGATTTAATTAGCCATTTATTCTTATACTTAGGGAATTTTACATTGGTATTACTAATTTATGTCCTTGATTAAGTTTGATTCAATTTAAGAAGTGTATTAGGGTTTAAAGTTTTGCATCCTAGGTACATTTACATACTTATGTTCTTATTTTATAAGCTTATGCTTATATCATTGCTTACATCATCCTTTGCTTACATAAGCCTTACCTTATGCCTGTGTGTATTATGTACACTTATGTACATTTATACATTTATTAACTATATACCTACACATTTGCTATACTTATATGTATACTAGTATACTTATACATATACGTATACATATACTGTATTTATACTTGTACATATACTCATATACCTATACGGTCATATACATATTTTTGTATAAATTTCGTATGCTTAATTTTCCTCTTAAGAAAACCTTCCTAATTTCATTCTTTTGTGTTTTTAAGTGTGTATTTAGTATGGCATAGGTATGTATAGTTAGGATTTGTCTTAGTTTAGGTTATGTACATAGTAAATACTTATGTACAAAGATCTCCATACTTGTATTATTCTAGTATATCCTTATGTACATATACTTCAAGGCATATACACATGTATTCCTTTCCTCTTCATCATGATTTCTATGGGCCTACACTTAAAGATGGAAAATTTATGCCTTCTTCTACAAGATCATACATAACATATATCTACTTATCTAATCTACCTAATCACCTAACTAATGAGTAATATAAAGCAATCTAAAATAACATGATCACATACCTTAATTTGTGTTTGAATTATGGAAGCAAAGTGGAAAGTTTTGAAAGTGAAAGGGGAAGGGATGTCACGGCAATGGAGGTGAGGTTTTGCTTTGTTTCTTTTTGTTTTGTTTTGCTTTCAGAATGAAGAAGAAGGTAGGGTCTAGTAGAAAAGAAGTGGATGGCAATTTAGGAGGAGAAGGAAAAAGAAAAGCTAAAAGAAAAGAAATCATGAGATGGATTAGATATTTTCTTATGCATTAGTATCTTTTGTTGACATTTCTAATTATTGACTTTAGTCAACATGTGTTGACTTAGTCAACCTTTTGACCTTGGTCAACTTTCCTTAAGCATATGCCATTTTGTACACATAATGCAGTAATTAAGGAAAATTAAGGGAAAAATTAAGGAAATGAAAGGAAATGAGGCATTTGGTGAATTGATTAGTAAAAATAGATGATTAGGTCTTACTTCAGGTATTTATAGCTTATATACATCATTTGGTAAGCTACTCAGTATAAATAGTATAAAAAGCACTAATTAGTATAAAAAGCACTAATTAGGGTGTTAATGTTCACTACATTTAGCCTAAGCTTCAACTATACCCCTAACTCTATATAATACTATCTTAATCATATGCTTAGGAGATAAATGTAATCTATGATTCATTATCTTAGTTTAAAAAAGATTACTTAAGGATTCTAAATATATATGCATGATTGAAAGTCATCTCTAATTTTTCACTAATGATTTGGTAAGGTATAAGGGTTATATTATCAATTAACGTTTTAGGGTATATTATGATGAATTAATGCTTGTATGTCTTTAAGGTTATCATTTGAGGGTTTTTACCACTTTTGAATGAAATCTCTAGTGTTTACATACATTTAGGGTATAAAAGTTTCATACGCAATTAATTAGTTCTTTTAGGGTTTTCACTTTCATTAGTCTTATCAACTCTTAAATTATCTAATATACTTGACTCTATTTCAAAAGCTAGATCGAAAATCTTAGGGGTTTACATTCATCCTAAGCACAAGACATAGATCAGGACCCATTTGAAGAGATCTTGTAAAGTGGAGAATCATTTGCATCCTTTTAAAAATTAATAGAAAGAATATCTTGCACTAGATTTGATGGGAGAATACAAACAATCCTCTCAACATCCCCTCTATTATCAATCCATGGGTTGTTGACTCTTAAGCATAGAGAAACCATTGAAAATAATTTGTAAAGAGGACCTTAAGGGAGCCACTAATCATACCAAAAGCTCAACATGCACCCACTAAGGCCAAAAAAGATATGTTGCTTAGTGAAGTCCTAAGCTCCTTAGTATCATTTCCATAATAGAGAAGAGCTATGGGATGTTGAGAGCTCCATAAGGTATAGGCCATTTATATACTTAAAATGCATGAATTCAGTAAATAAAGATTTTTCGGTTATAAACTTCTACTAGAGTTTTGCTTCAAAAGATTAAGACACATCCACTAAGGAATGAATAACCATTCCACCTTCCTCAATAAGAAGGCAAAGCTTATCCTAGGATACCTAGTAGGTCAATCAATACTCATTCAAATCCCTTGCAAAAAGTTTTTGCAAGCATACTCTCTAATTTTTTTAATGACCCATTTTGGTGGTCGAATCCCTTCAAAAATATATAATGGAAGAGAACATAACACATCGTTAACCAAGATAAAACTACCCCCCTTTGACAACCAAATATTAGCTCAATTGTAGAGCCTAGCTAAGACCTTTTCAATGACATCATTAAAACATTGACGGTTTTTCCAACTAGTGGATAAAGCATAACCAAGATATGTAATAGGTAACTGTTGAACATTTATTCCAATTGAGGAACAAATGCATTATTTTGATGATGCTTTACACTTTTTTGGGAATAAGAAGGAGCATTTATGTTTATTAATTTTTTTTTTTTTGCCTAAGCACCCTCTCATATAGATTTAAGAAATCTAGGACCTTAGAAACAAATGATTTCGAACCATTTAAGAAGATGATACAATCATCTATGAAAGAAAGATGAGATGTTTGATTGGGGGCAAAAGTTTTAAACCTTAGAGAAGAGTATTTGTTAAAGAGATGGTTTAAACCATTGGTTAAATATTAAGAAGCAAGGATGAAGAGGGAAGGAGAGAAAGGATCCTCCTAAAGCATACCCTTGATGGAAGTAAAGAATCCAAAATATTTCCCATTTACAATCATAGAAAACTTGTTATTACAAATAATTCTTTTAATCATATAGGTAAATTTCCAATGGAAGACTAAATAGTTAAGCATAGAAATGAAAACACCCAATCAAGCCTATCATAAGCTTTTTCAATATCCAATTTGATGATAAGATTACCACCCTTAACTTTATGATCAAGGTCATACATAAGTTCTTGGGTAGGAAGAATGTTATCAATGATGATTTTACCCTTAACAAAGCTTAATTGATTAGGTCTAATGATCATAGGAAGGAAGACACTAAGCTTATTAGCCATAATTTTTGAAAAGATTTTTTATTTTTTATTACACAAGGTAATAGGCAAGAAGTCCTTCCAAGATTGAGGATCTATTTTCTTAGGGATCAAAACAATGTTTGTAGCAATATAGTATCGACATAAAGGATAGCCATCAAAGAATTCAAGCACAGCATCATATAAGTTGACACCAATGATTTTCTAGCAATGTTTATAAAATAGGCTACCAAAACCATTAAAGCTTAGTTTAAAATTAGACTTAAGTTTAGAGATCACCTATGCAACCTCCTTAGAAGATGATTTAGCCATAAGAGCTTCATTATTAGACGGAGTAACAACCTTTACAATCCAATTTAGGAATTAGAAAGTCACCACATTTAAATCTTTTGCAAGGAAAGCCTAAAAAAAAAGATAGAAGCAGAAGCACCAAGGCATTGCTCTCCATGAAATTTTCATTTTCATATTTAATTTTAGTAATAGCATTTTTAGTTCTCCTCTCTTCAATTACAACGTGGAAATATTTTGTATATCTACCTCCATCTTACCTTTGATATTTGTTTCCAAAACATTTTTTCTTGTTCAATTAATTATAAAAGATTTACTTTAGCCTTTTGAAGTTGTATGTATAAACTTGAATCATTTTTCATATCATTTAAGCTATCCAATTCATTAGCCCTTTCTTTAGCTTCTCTTACTTTTCTGTGAATGTTACCATATTAATTGTTTTTCATATCATTTAAGCTCTCTAGTTTGCTAAAGTTGTTGTAATTTAGTAGTATCATCATTAGTCTCCCATCAAACAAATCATGGTTTGAATCCTCTACCCCCCCTCCCCCCACCCCCATAGTTGGCCAAGAAAAAAAAAAAAAAAAAAAGCTCTCTAGTTCAAAATCAAACTCAAGTTTAAAGATCACTTTTGTACCTTCCTCAAAAGACGATTTATCTATAAGAGCTTCATTATCTAAGGAAGTAACAACCTTTGTAATCTAGTTTGGGCACTGGAAAGTCTCCACATTGAAATCCTTTGTGAGCAAAGCCTACAAAAAGCAAGAAGCAAAAGTACTAAGGGAATTGCCCTCCACTAAACTTCCATTTTCATCTTTAGTTTTAGTAATAGCATTTTAGCTCTTCTTTCTTTTTGCAACATGGAAATATTTTGTATTTCTATCTCCATCTTTTAGCTATCTTACCATGATATTTGTTTCCAAAACTTTTTGTCTTGTTCAATTAATTCTAAAAGATATGCTTTAGTCTTTTGAAGTTGTGTTTATAGACCTTGAATGATTTTTTATATCATTTAAGCTCTCCATTTGATTAACCTTTTTTACAACTTCTCTTACTTTTTTACGAATGTTACCATATACATTTACATTCTAATCATGTAATATGTTCTTTAATCTTTGTAGTTTTAATTGAAATTTTACCATGCCATAAGCATTATTGTCCAATTTCTAAGAAGATTCAACAAGTACAAGGAAATAATGATGCCTAAACCACTTTTTTAAAGCGAACTTTTGAGCTACAAGCAACATCCTTCCTATTAATCTACATAAGTAAAGCAAAATGATCTAAGCATGTTCAATTGAAATGGGAGATGGTCATCGAATCAAACTTGGAGACCTAACATAAATTAATTAATGCTCCGTCTAATCTGGCATAAGCCTTTTCATTAGTCCACATGAAAGGATTTCTTTTGAAACTTAGATCTAAAAAAGAGTAACTAGAGATCATTTCTAGAAAGTTAATCATTAATTGAGTTAGGTTTGTTTTGTGACCTCTCCTTTCATATGGGATAAGACTATGTTAAAGTAGCCAATGACCATCCAAAGATCATTAATAACTTCATATATTTGTGCTATGTCATCTTATGATAGTTTCTTGAGAGATTTGGAACATTTAGCATACACCATAGTACTATAGAAATGAAAAGAGAAACAAGTTATGTAACACTTCATATGAATCAATTGGTTAATTTCCAATTCAATATGACAATTTATGTTATCTTTCCATAAAATCTAGATTTTTGAGTAATGTGTCTTTGGGGTCATATACATGGAGAAGCACCACAACAAAAGAGAACTAAAAGAAAGTAAAAGGGGTTAGCAAATCTGACCAGCTATGAATTGAATATGACAAACTAATTAATCTTACTTGGCCTACAATTCACTAGATATGACTCATCAGTCCAAACTATAGGGTCACCTATTACTACTCCTTACTAAAGGGGATAAATAAGAGTTAATAGAGAGTGGGAACACTAGGGTTGCTTAGTAAAGGAAACTAGTAGTGATCAATAATGTAATAATGTGTTGTTTACTACAAGGAAGTGACATATTTATATGACCACAACTAGGGTTACACTAAATAAGGAAAAGATAAAAAATGGATAATGAACAACAGATTCCAAAAACACTATAAAATGGGGTAAAGATGGCAGATATTATGCTATATGAAAAAATAGAGAATCATTCTAGAATAATGTACCAAAAGACACTATCTTTGAATGATGTAGTTCTTGTAATTCTTATGCTTGGGCAACTCCAAATTGATTATCATCAGCAGTTGTGAGGGTACCAATCAAATCTAATGGAATGGTAGGATCGAGGCCATAGACAAGACATAAATGTCAATCTTTTAAATTCTTTCCCACGATAGCTCGGAATAAATTGCCTCACATCTTGTTCACTACATCAATTTAGCCATCAGTCTTAAGGTAGCTACTAGAGCTGAACATAAGTTTATTCTCAAGCCTTTTCTAAAGAGTTTTCCAAAAATAGCTCAAGAATTTTGTATCTTGATCTGAGCAATATATAAAGCATCATTAGTTCGATGGCATAGGATAAAGTGTGACATTTTGTTAAAGTGTTCCACTACAACAAAGTTTAAATCTTTTCCCTTAGATGTCTGAGGAAACCCTAAGATAAAGTCAATGCAAAGGTCTACCTAAGGTGAGGTCAATGTAATTAAAGGCATATACTCTCCATGTGACTCTCTCTTTCCCTTAGCCCTTTTGTACACTTCGTAACTACCAACTACCCTATGAACATTCCTGGCTAAACCAGGCCAATAAAAATTTTCTTTCAACAATTTGGTTGTTTTCGTCTCTCTAAAATGATTAGATAATCTACCACTATGAGCTTACTTAACTAGTAGCTCACATGTGGAACAACTCAATATATACAACCGTCTTTCCTCAAATAGATAGCCATCCTTAAGATAATATGCTCCAACAAAAACTCCTTCTTTGCACTACTCAAGATTAGGACCAAAATGGGGGTTGTAAGCATATTGCTTGGTGATAAGTGAAAATCCCAATAATTCTTCTAAAGGGTGGTCAGCAAGGTTTGTTAACTTAACAAGGCATAGGCAACCATGTTGGTAGTACCCTTCTTGTATAGGATCATATAGGAAAAACCTTCCATAAATTCTAGCCATTTTACTTACCTTTTTAAAAGTTTTTTTAGACTTCCAAGATGCTTTAAAGACTCATGGTTCATATAAATCACAAACTCTCATAATAATAAATAGTATTACCAAACAATAAGAGCTTAGAAAAGAGAGTACAACTCTTTCTCATACGTAGAATAGTTCAATGTAGCACCATTGAGCTTCTCACTGTGGTAAGCAATTGATGAACATTCTTACATCAGGACTGCACCAATGCTTATGCATGATGCATTACATTCCAATTCAAATGGTTTATCAAAATCTAATAGGGACAAGATAAGGGCAATAATGAGCTTCTCCTTGATGTCTTCAATGTTCTACTCAACTAGGTTATTCCATCAGAATCCATTACTCTTCTTTGTCAACTCGGTCAAGGGAGTTGCAATTGTATTGAAGTTTTTAATGAATCGCCTATAGAAATAAGCAAGGCCATGAAAACTTCATACTTTAACGACATTTTTTAGCGTTTGCCATTCTAAGACAGCTTAGACCTTTTCCTCATCTACTTGGATTTCATCTCCAAATACTACATACCTAAGAAAGACAACTTCACTTTGATAAAACATACACTTCTTCAAGTTCCCATACAATTTTTCGGCTCGTAAAATATCAAAAATAGCTCAAAGATGTTGAACATGGTTGTTTAGGTTGGCATTGTACACTAATATGTCATTAAAGTACACAACCACATATCTTCCAATTAGAGGACACATTACATGGTTCATAAGCTGAATAAATATGCTTAAGGCATTTGTAAGTTCGAATGGAATAACCAACTATTCATAAAAACCATGCCTTGTCTTGAAAACAATCTTCCATTCATCACTATGCCTCGAGCGAATTTGGTGGTAGCCACTTTGCCAATCAATCTTCGAGAATATCTTAGTGCCATAAAGCTCATCCAACATGTCATTGAGCCTTGGTATTAGGTATCTGTACTTGATTGTAATACGATTTATAACTCAGCTGTTGATGTATATGTTCTATGAACCATCCTTCTTTGGATGAGCAAAACTAGTACAGCATAAGGACTCATGCTCTCCCTCATACAACCTTTCTCTATTAACTCATCTACTTGCCTTTTTAGATTGGTAGCCTGCTTAAGATTCATTCTATAGGCGAGTCAATTTGGTAGGGCTATGCTTGTCCCTCGGGCAATTCTTTAGGGAACAGGTTAGAAAATTCATCAATTAATTTTCAAATCTCATTAAGGACATCTTCTAAATTTCTCATCTCTAACAATCTTCTAATCAATAAAAACACAGGTTCATCAGCCTTTTCAGTAACTTGAAGCTCTCTTTAGCTCATCACTAAGGCTTTCTTCTTATTAGCTTGGGTGAGTTGGTTATAAGTCTCATTTACTTAGGTAGGTGTCATGGGTTGTTGTAGTACGATCGTTTTTCCATCCTTAACCAAAGCATAGGTGTTCTTATATCTATTGTGAATAACACGTCAGTCGAATAACTATGATCTTCTAAGTAATAGATGTAGAGCTCCCATCGAGACGACATCCCATACCACTCCATCCTCATACACATTTCCAACACTAAAAGGTATGCTTGTTTAGTGATGTATAAAGCACCCTTATCATGAAGTCAGTGTAGCTTGCAAGGTCGAGGATGCTTAGAAGTCAATAGTCCTAAACTCTACATGAAGGACTATGTAACAATGTTGGTATAACTCCCTCTATCCACAATGATGGTGCACAAGTATGCCTTAATGGTACACTTAGCGTAAAACAAGTTTTCTCTTTGGTCTTCTTTAGAGCTTAGCAAGAGTTCAACACTCATCTTAATACTAGTATCATCACCTATCCCTGGTCAACATAGATACAAGTCTCCTCTTTCTCTTCATCTTCAACTTCAATTCTTCTAACATTCATGTCCTCCTTTGGCTCACTCTCATTGATGCTATCCACTATATCTCCTCGAAGCACATGGCATGTTAGTTTGGACACTCAAAAACCATAAGTCTAAAACCTAAGCATTTGAAGCATTTCACTTCGCTTGTCTTCCGCCTAGAAGTCTATCCTTTCTCATATGTCCTTAGGGTTGGCCTATCTTTAGCTCAACTCTTTTGGCCTACTTAGCTATCATCAAGTTGGTCGTGTTTTTCTTTAACTCAGGAGGGTCTCCTTGGTTTGGCATGAATAGGTCAGCATAGAGCTAGAGCTCGAGAAAATCTTAGCCAAAATATGCTCGAAGCATTTTTCCTCTACTTTTCAACCCTCTACGCTACTTTAATAGCCTCTTCCAATGTATGAAACCTTTGTATCTCTACAATGTTATGAATGTCATATTGGAGTATGAAAATGAATCTTGATACTGTACAAGCCTTGAGTTCATCTACGTCTACTCGGATCATCAACATCTAAAATTCTCTCACATAGTCATCTACATATCGGTTTCCTTGGCAAAGTTCTTACAATTTGGAAAATGTGTCAAGTAACTCCCAAGTATAAACCTTCCCCTCAACAATCTCTTCATCTCTTCCTAAGTCCTTATACCTCATCTTCCATCTCTCACTTTAGATGCATTCAAATTTTTCCACCATATGGTAGCATATCCAAAAAATTCAAGTGCAATATGTTGAACCTTTACTACATCCATATACCATAATAGTCAAACACTTTCTGTACTTTCTCTTCCCATTCTAAGTATTCATCTACATCTCCACTTCCATTGAAGAGCAAGATTAAGACCTTAACATTGTCAAGTCCTCGAGAAGTTTAGCGTCCTTGCCCTTGTGCTTGGTAATATTCAACCTCTTCTTCTTCTTCTCCCTCATCCTCCAAATCTACATCCTCAATCTCCTCCAACCCCAGCATTCATCTTGTAACTCAATTTGCTATTCTCCTAGTTTGATGGGGTCAAATGGGACTATTAGCTCAACTACCTTAGCCATATCATCTCTCAAGAACATTCTTAAGTAGGTTACGATGAGGCATGCCCTATGGTTGCTATAACTAGACTCTCAACAAGTTGGTGAGTCTATCAAGCTTATCATAGGTTAACCCAATGGTATTACTATCATTTTGACCTTAGCCAACATAAGCACCACTACTCAAGTCTCCAATAACACCTTGAATACTTGAATCTAACATAGTATAATACTTCTCCAATAGGTTTACAACATAATACATAACAAACACTTCTATTGACTACCCAAAACCTTACTAACACACTAACAATTTTAACACCTAACACTCACTCAAATATAACAAAATGAACTTACTCTATTTTCAGAGTGAAAAATAGACTAACAATAGGAATGACACTTGCTAATCCACAAACCTCCACTTCATTGCTCATAACTTCAAAACTTACTTCACTCAAATACATAATAGCTGCTATGGAAGGAACATAGTAGCCACTAACAGCAAACACGAACAAAACTTCACTGTAACTTCATACACTCTCTCTTAGAACCATGTTCTCATGTCAATGAAGTTGATGCTTCTCCAGAGTCGTATACAGGAAGAAACACCACAATAGATGAGAACTAAAAGAAAGTAAAAAGGTTTAGAAAATCTAGGTAGCTACCAATCGGATATGACACGCCAATTGATCTTACTCAACCTATAATTCGTCAGATGTGAATCATCGATCTAAACTATAGGGTTACTCAACTCTACTCTTTACCAAAGAGAATAGATAAAACCTAAGAGAGAGTGAGAACACTAGGATTTCTTAGGAAAGGAAATTGGTAATGATAAAAAATGTAATAACCTGTTGTTTGTATACAAGGAAGTGAGGTATTTATATGACCTCAACTCAAGTTATACTAAATAAGGAAAAGAAAAAAATGGATAATGTAGAAAAGATTCCAAAAACATTATTAAAAGGGGTAAAAATGGAAAATATTACACTGTATAGAAAAGAAGAGAATCACTCTAGAATAATGTACCAAAAGACACGTGTTAAGAGGTAACTAGAGGCTTGGAGTACGGTTGGCTAAGCTAAAATGAATTTTAATGTTGCTTAGTAGCTGCATGATCCTGCTCAGATGAGGTCAGAAGAAAGTCAGTAGTCATAGCTAACCTAGTTCGACTTAGGTTATAGCTCGAGCACCAAAAGGCATTTAAATCCTCTCTAAGTTAGTGTCTCAGCAACCCAGCTTGAACAGAGGTTTGATGCCAGTTGACTTAAGAGTTGCCTTGATCATGGTATGAGCTTAGCAATAGGTATAGTTGCTTGGCTCAAAAACTATGTTGGTACCTATGAGAGCTTAGCGCTCTGGTTGGCATTAGTGTAAAAGATGGAGATCGGAATAGGAATCCTTGTCCTAACTAGGGTTTTAAGCTAGTCTTCTCCATGTGAATCTTTACAATCCTTTAACTTAGTTGCGGGTGATTGGTTTGAAGAGTTGATTCCTATCATTATGTTATTATTTAAATAATTTTTTTTAATTTTAAAGTTTTAGCAACATTTTCCAATTTGTTAAGTGAAGTCATTGGTTCATCAATCATGATTAATTGTAATTTGTGAAATAGTAAGCCTTTGAAGTCTTTTAATTGATCTTCCATTTGCTATTCCTCAAATATTCTAAAAGATGCCTCTCATGATGAAACTTTTTGCTAGGTATTTATCTTTAGCAATGCACTTTTGTTCTTCACCAAAGATGTACGGTAGGATGACATAGCTCTTTTCATGGCTAATGAAGGTTTATGACTTTCCTTTGTTGTTAGATCATCTACCGCTACTTGATTTAGAGCTTAATGTTTAAAGCTTTAAAAGTAGGATCATCATCCAACTCCCCTTTATTGTCTTCTAATTCTTTACCATCTTCACTTTTAGAGTTCATACCTAGAAAGTGCTCCAAATCTTCCTTTTTCGTGACCTGGTTATTTTCTTAGTGTTTCCTCAAGATAAACAAGTCGGTTTCATTTATTTCTTCTCTAGCCACATTCCATTCAATCAAGGAGGGAAAATCATAATCCTTTCACTTTTCAGTCCCATCAATTGTCTTAGAAGTAGTTTGGGTTGTAGAAGGAATCTTTGTTGTCCATGTGTTATGATTGTTGAATCTATGTATCCTATACCTATGAATGTTGTACCTACAAACTCTACACCTGTGAATTTCATACCCATGAATCATAATCTTGTAATGTCAATATGAACTGAAGCATTCACTCAAAACAATCCATTTGTCACCAATGAGGATCTGGATATGTATTTTAAGGAAATACAAGCTAAGTCCGTAGTAAAGCTGTTGGAGTTGAAGCTCACATATCATTATTGTATCGCTGCAGAGCCATACCCTAAGGATTACATGAACCCAAAATTCATGTTTTTCAATGGCAAGAAAGGAAGTGCTAAAGAAAACTTGTTGAAATTCATTAATACCTTAAAGTGTATGGACTTGATGGTAATTTGAAGTCAAAAGAGTTTTCTAAATCACTTACAAATAAAGCTTATACCTGGTATGTCAACCTTCGTTGAAGATTAGTTAATTCATGGGGAAACATGTACAAGATGTTCTTAGAGAAATTCTTTGATTTGCTGATGAGAGAGTTACCATTATTAACATGGGAAGAATTTAATAGGCACCTAAGGAAGATCTTATAAACTACCACTTTAAGGAATGCTCACTCAATATATAAGATGTCTATGACAAGAAGGAGTTGGTCAAAATTTGCATCCAAGGAATGTCTACCAAGTATGTTGTGCATTTGGAGAATCTTTCCCTGGCCTTGTTTGCCATATTAGTGGAAAACATAAGGACTAACAACTTGACGTACCTATGTTTGATGGAAAAAGTATACGTAAGGCTCAACCAATGGATACACAATGGTAACATCAGACTCCAAAGATTTAAGCACTTACCAACAAATGAAGAAAAGAGCAACCCCAAATTTTTTAGATTTCATAAGAGTGTAGATCACTCTATGAAAGATTGTTAGACTTTAAAAAGATATTTAAAGAATCAGTTCAAAAGGGCAAGTTGATTTTTGAAGATAATGATGCTAGAAATCTACTTTTAGCTCATAACACTCAGCACAGTGCCATGAAAACTATTACCCATAGCCCTACAAAGACAGAAGACAAAGATGTAGCCAACTAAGGCACACAAAGACAGAGGTGAAGGACTACAAATTAAAGAAAGAGAAAATGATAATGTTATCCTAACTTTGATGAGGACTGCTAAGATTAGTAACTTCTTTAATCTCCTCGGCTTTGATGACGATGCCTGACTCAAGGCGATTACTACGCTCATGAGGATTACATAAGGTTAATATAAGAAACATACTATCATGCCCCAAATAAGTAGAGTTGTAACAATCCTATAGTATAAACTAATCTAAGATAGAAGCTAACCTCACAGCAGCTATTGTATATATAGCTTACATAAGGCCAACCCGACTCACTAGCTTGAAGCATCCAGCAAGGTACTTGTTATAAGCTAAACCTATGGTATTTCATTTAAAATATTCCTATGAAAACTTGTAGTACATACTTTTAGTTCTTACATTATATGAACATAACAATACTTAAATGAAAAGATTACATTTTTCAAAGAATAGTTTCCAAAGTCATAGGTTTTGACACATATATGTGCAGACTCCACTAGAAAACTAATTGTTGCCTTAGGAGACCAGTTAGTTCTCTCAAAAGACCAAGACTTTCAAAGTGATCCAGTTTCAACTGTCTTCATATATCTTCTCACTCTTTAATCCCTTACGTCTAACCTACAATTAGGGATAATGCTACATCTTTACTCTTTAGTCGGTACCTACAACAAAATCTATAGAAATGTGAGTACAGCTAGATTAGTAAGCAAGGCAAAGATAGAAGAGTACTATACAAGCACAAATAGGGGTATTGATTTTAGTGAAATGTAATGAAATCAATTATATACAACATTATATAATGTTAACCAATCTACGGTGAGATTAGAGAAACTGTATCCACTTTAACTCAGATTGAGGAGTTTTAATGTGACTCAAATTAGACCAAACCTAGGCTTATATAGTAAAGAACACCCTCCTCCCAAGATTAACTTTGAACCATGCCAAACAACCTTGCTGTAACCTCTTATCCTATCATTTAATTTGACTAAGAATGAGAAAAGGACCATTTTAGCTATCCTTATTAAAAGGGTCGGTATTTGGTCTAATACACCTATTCGTTCCTTTAATGGGCTATTATGCTTGTCCATTTAGGTTAGTGGTTGAATCTTGATTAGGTTCATTTAAGAGTAGCCAAGTAAGTTTAAACAAATCAATCAATATGAAATCATGCAAAGTAGCATGCTAAGGAGTTCCACTCCAATCACAAAATGGATAATTAGTCACATACGTTGCATGTGCATAGACAGTTAAGTTACAACCACAAACAAATGCACTCATAAGCCTCGAGATATTTTGACATAATATTCCAACAAGTAACAAAGCTATGATCCCAACTTACCAAATGTAACATTACGTTATCCCCTAAGCACCATATGTATCTTCATTAATGATCCATATAATTTAATACACAACTTTAGTTTTCATTCACCATATGGAGTAAGAATTTATTTTTAATATTAATCATGTTTTTAATTTGAGTTAAGTGAGTTCTTTAACTATTGATTAAGTTTTAGTTAAGCAGGATAGGTTCTGATCGAATTTCTGACTAAGGTTTTGACCAACTATCCTAAATTAGGTTCTTATCTAAGAAACTTTCTAACTCACATTCTGACTCTAAAAAGAGTATAGAGTCCAAATATAAACTACTTTCTAACCTAGATCTAATTTTAATGTGTTTAAGGATTCAACACTAAGCTACATTCTAACTTAGTTTCTGATAGAGTTTCTAAACCTATTGTTACTTCTACATTTCACTACTTTACACATAATTCAATTTACCCTGAGTTCCAAAACTTCAATAACCTACATAATTACCAAGTAACAACTAAATACTACAATAATTTATACACTTACCATTAAACCTTCCATTTAGTTACATATTCATTGGAACTTTTAGAATTGAGACCCTAAACTACCAAATACCCACTTAAACTTGAAAATCATCATCCTAAAACTTATAACAACATGCTAATGTGGGCATGATTTTGTAAGAGTTCACTAAGTTTCTTTAGTAAAACAACACCACCAACGTATTGTTTTTAGAAAAATGGAATTTTTCCTAAAATCTAGCAATTTAATTTTAAAAATATGACCACGTACCATCAAAATATAACATTTTAGGAGTATACATATAAAATTTTAGGTTGAAACTACATTAGGTGGTTTTTTGAAAATGTATCCAAAAATCAATGTGCAAGACAGTTTCTTAAGGAACCTATATTAGCACTCAAAATTTCATAAATCTAGTTTGAAATTTGAATTTCTCATGCAAAAATACTTCAAAAAACTAAGTTTCAAATATTTTCAGAGGTCATTTGATATTTTTTCCAATTTTTAGTTAAAAACGAGGTAATTCAATAACTCACTAGAACATGGGGCTCTAGCTACTGTAGTAAGCAGGGGGCTAGTCAGCTAGATGAGGAGCTAGCCACTTCTTCAGGTAGTGACCTTTTCCCACCTCTAGTTGTAGGCTTTCCTTGAGTACTCCTCAACCCCTCTATTTTACACTATATCCTTTCTAAATTTTCTATCTCTATTTCTTTCTTCCAAGATTTTCCTAGAGTATCAATTGAGCTAAACTTTCATGAAGAAGGAGTTTTTGGTTTTTTTAATAGGGTTTGATTATGTTTTATAATTTTCTTCTCCAAGTGGCATATATTTCCTATTAGATTAGGTGTCAATACTTGGCAAATTCTAATATTCTCTAATCTAATAGCTAGTTTCTTGGTTTGCCATGACATAAGGAGGATTTTCTAATTACCAAATTATTTTTATACTAATTTTCTATATTTATATCTATTCATTTTGTAAATTTTGTGCATTTTCGAGTATTTTTAATAATTACGAGTATATTTATTTGTATATTAATTATGTTAATGTATATATATATATATATATATATATATATTATTTTATGCACATTATTAATTTTATTACTCGTATAATTTATCTCTAAGAATTTGTTAATTAACTAGGCCTAATTCACATGTTATCAATACTTAAATGATAATATAATTATTTTTCACTATTTTAGCTATATTTTTTATATTTTATTATATTTTTGAATTTTAAACCTACAGTTGTTTCTTCAACTAACATTACTAAGCCCTTAGTAGGTTTCTAACATAATCAGGTTACCTTTTTGAATACCCTAAATCAACCGCCTAAAGGCTAGTTGTATAAGTACGAGGCTCAAATTTTCATCCCACTTTTAGAAAAATTTTGTCCGTAAAACTTCTAATCCAACCAACATATAATTAATAACTATTTACATTTTGAGGAAATGTTACTCACTTGTTTCCTTAAAGAGTTCCAGGTAGTGATTTTTCATTATCATCTTTAGCTCCCAGGTTATTTTCTCTATAAGACTAATACCCTACTAAACTTTTACGCACTCCACCTCACAATTCCTCAACTTTTGAATTTGATTCTCTACTATTTTAATCAAGTTCTCCTCAACAATATAGTCTTCCTCCAAATCTACTAGTTTCAATTCATTTACTATTGATTATGGGTCCTTCATGAATTTTCGTAACATTGACATGTGATAAACATCATGATATCCTACTACGCTAAGAGTTAAAGCAATTAATGCCTTAAAAGACCTAATAAATCAAGGACTTAACTTTCTTATCATATCGAAAGGACTTATCTTCACATATATATAATTCCCTAAAGCAAATTCTATAGGTTGTTGTTTCAAATCAGCCCAAGTCTTACAATGATCTTATGTGACTTTCATTCTTTGTCGTATTATCTTCCCTTTCTCATTCATCTAGTAGATCATGCCAAATCTTATCATCATGTGTTCAACACTTTCCCAATACAATAGCAATGTACATTTCCCTCTATATGACGCTTCATACGGGCCATCTGTATAGTTGCTTGATAACTATTATTATAACCAAACTCTACTAGTGGCAAATATTGATCCTAATCACTATGAAAATCCAAGACATAGACCCTCAACATATCCTTCATTATCTGTATCATTCTTTCTAACTGACTATCCATTTGAGGATGATAAACTATGTTGAACTGTAACTTGGTTCCCAAGGATCGACGTAGACTTTCCTAAAATTTTGATATAAAATGGCTATCTTTATCTGAGATAATACTCATATGTACACCATGTAATCTGATAATCTCTCATACATAAAATTGAGCTAATTTCTCCATTGGATCTCTAGTTCAACAAGGCAAAAAGTAAGCACATTTAGTCAACCTATCTACAACTACCTAAATTGGATCATGACTTACTCTTGTTCTTAAAAGTCCCACTATAAAATCCACTATAATATGAGCCTACTTCTACTAAGGTATTTCCATTGGTTGTAGCAACCGATAATGCCTTTGGTGTTTAGCTAACATGTAGTATATCTTGATACATATTTTACTATCTCATTTTTCATATCTTCTACTAGAATAATGATTTCAAGTCATGATACATTTTATTCCCACCATGATATATGGTATAACTTATAGTATGAGCTTCGTCCATGATCTCCCTCTTTAACTTTGAGTGATGGGGTACACATACCCTATTCTTATATCTCCACACTCCCTTCTCACCAATTCGAAAATTCGATACATCTCCCGTTTTCATCTTTTCTTTAACTTCTTTTAAACTGAAATCCTCATCTTGCTAAGATTTAACCTATTCTATCAAGGTTGGTTGCATTATCAAATTCATCAACTGTACTTCTATCTCATACTAATCGAATCCAATCTCCAATTTCTCAAATTCCTGAATCAACTCCTACTGAGTAATAAGTAGTGAAGCTACTTGCTCATAATTCTTACGGCCTAGTGCATCTACTACAACATTAGCTTTGCTAAGATGATAATCAATAGTCAATTCAAAATCCTTAATCACTTCTAACCATTTCCTTTGCATTAAATTCAACTCCTATTAAGTGAAGAGATATTTAAAACTCTTATGATTTGTATAAATTTCACAATGCTGGGCATACAAATAATGTCTCCAAATCTTTAAAGCAAAAACCATAACTGTCAATTCAAGATCATGTATGATAAGTGTAAATTACTTTACACTTTCAAAGCATCTTTAGGCATAGAATTGATCATAAATTTGATTTAGTTCTTCATATTGGGTACTTAATTGAATACAATAATGATTTCAAGTATATTACCAGCAAATGGAGGAAGTATATACAAGAATGACAACTTTCAAGTTAGTCATGGCCATGAAGGAGAAGAAATAAGTATAAAAGCATCAATTACGGGCGTGATAACGAAGTAATGAAGAATCCACCGTAGTTACACCTTTAATTACAGTCGTAATCAAGGGAAGTTTTGTCAATCCCCCTGTTAGTCATGGCCGTGACCGTGATTGAATAGCAAAAGGATGATCACGGCCATGCTCATGGGCGTGATGAGATTTAATAATGCAATGAGAAGTTCATAGCCTCAATAACAGCTGTGATTGGTGAAGAATAAATCTTTTCAAGACTATGATGCCTCGAGTTACAGGCATGATAGGAAGGGGCACAACTGTTCTTTTCAACCTTTTCAAGCAAACAATATATGGAATATGTCAAGTGGTGTCGTAAAGGCATAAATTCGAGTCTTTTAACGAAAAGAATATAAAAAGCTACTGCAACTTATAGAGAAAGGATTCATTTTAGATATCAAATTTTAGAAGAGTAGACATCATTTAAAAACAATACATCACTTGCTTACACACATCAACAGTTTTACCTATCCTTGTACCAGTTTGTATCATGTATCATTTTTCCAAGTGTGTACTGTATTTTTCCTAGAATCACTCGAGAGAGAGACAATGGGAATTCGTTGTTCGTGTATTCATCAAACTTATTTAGTGGAATAAAAAGGGGTTTTTACTTTCACTATTCCATGTTCTATTTCTATTTAATTATGTTTTTTGTTAGTTTTTGTCATTGTTTTATCATATGTGAGTAATTCGTTAGGGTTTACTTCATCAATTAGTTTGATTGAGTGCTTGAAAAAAGTAATTTCCTAACGTTTGTTAATTCTGATGAATGACATTTAATGAATCTAAGTACGGTGTAATGCATGATATTAACTTAATTCTTAAGAATTTTAATAGAATATGTCGAGAGACAATTTTATTGAATAGATTAGTTCATTGAAACAACTTACTCCTAATAATAGAGATATTATTGGGAAAGTTGCTGCATTTTTAAGGGAATCGATACATTAAATTGACATTAATGCAATCTTAGTTGGCTGTTAATTAAGGAGAAATTCCAATAGATGCAATTAGAATTAGAAGTAAGTAGTTTTGAGAAGAATGCTTATATATTGTAATTTCTCGCAATTAACAAGTATTATGATAAAATTATTTTGGTAAGATTATACTAAATGATGACGCAAGCCTACATGTTAAGTGTATTTTTGTAATCATTCTTGTAATCAATGTATTAATCACTCTATGATTATAGATTAGTGTAGTTTAGTTAACATTTAGAATCTCAATAAATGATCACTTGATGAAATTGATTGCTAGATAATAGGAAAGATTAATTAATACTAGTGTTTAAGTCATTTTCCTAGTAAAGATGACCCTATACTCATTCATGCTATAAAACGATAGGTACACTAACCTGTTGAACTAAGTTAAGGATAGAATATAGGTTTATAAATTGTCAAAACTCGAAAGCTCTGTTTAGAGTCGATTAATGTGTTAGATAATACTTCTCATGAGGCCTTAATTGCCTTAACACATATGCCACTACTTTATCATTTTATATTAATACAACTAAGTCCATTATAAGAAGCATCACTATATATGTAATGGTTTACTTAGATCTAATAGAGTAAATATTGAAATTGAAATCAAATGGTCGTTTAACTTTGGAAACTCCATTCAAATATAACATCTTTTTGTGTCAATTGAGTTAGAGGTCTTGCTATCTTAGAAAAGTCTTTTATAAACCATTTATAGTAGCTTGCCATTCCAAGGAAGCTTCCCATTTCTAAAATTGTAATCAGTAGCTTCTATTCAGTTACAGTTTAGCTTTCTTAAGATCAATCGATATCCCTTCACCCAAAACTATATGTCCTAAGAATGAGATTTTATCTAACCAAAAGTTATATTTACTTAGTTTAGCATTCAACTTATTATGCCTCAGCTTTTATAATGCCAATTGCAAATGTTTTGCATGCTCTTCTTTAGTCTTCAAATAAATTAGAATATCATCAATAAATACAACAACAAATTTACCTAAATATGGTTGATAGATTCAATTCATTAAATCCACAAATTCTACAGGCATGTTATTTAGTGTAAAGGGCATTACTAAAAACTCATAGTGTCCACATTTTACCTAAAAAGTCGTCTTTGTTACATCCTTAGGCTTAATGTGCAACTAATGATATCTATATCTTAAATCAATTCGTAAAAATATGGTAGCTTCGTGCAACTAATCAAATAAATCATCAATTCACAAGAGTAGACACTTACTCTTAATAATCATCATATTTATCTCTCTATAATCAATACACAATCTCATAGAACCATCTTTCTTTTTCACAAATAGCACTGGTGCTCCCATAGAGACATACTAGGCCGAATGAATCCTTTATCTAATAACTCCTACAACTACATTTTTAACTCCTAAAGCTCTACTGGTGACATTCTATATGGCACTTTTGATATTGGTTCAATCCTTGTAAACAACTCTATGGTAAATTCCAACTCTCGATATGGAGTTAAACTAAGTAAATCATCCGAAAAGACATTAGCATCTCAAATACACTTAAGGTCTCTTTTTTCCCTTTTATTGCAAATATCCAACAAATCTACTAATCCACAATATTGTCATCCATTTCCTCTCTTACTTCCACTATTGATAATCTCACTCCCCGTTCTCTGGTCTTCCCTTAAAATACAACTTTACCCTCATTTAGGATTATACTCTTATTTCAGCAATTTACTTAAGCCTTGTTTTTAGATGGCCAATCTTTTCCTACAATGACTTCATAACCTTTCAATGCCAAAATAATCAATTTTATTAGAAATTCTCTCCCTGGGATTTGAAGTTGTCCCTTATCCACTACTTTCTATATCAACACCTATACTCTAATAGTGGTTCTCACTTTATAAGTAGCCTTAGCTTCAACTACATTGATTTCATGATTTAACATGAACTCTTGACTAATAAATGAATGTGAGATAATAGAGAAATTGCATCCGCTTGAACTCGAATTAAGGAGTTTTAATGCAACACAAATTAGACTAAATGTGAGCTTGTGCAATGGAGAAGATAATGACTTCACAACCTTTCAATGGAAAAATAATCAATTTTATTGGAACTTTCCCTTAGATTTGAAGCTATTCTTTATCCATTACTTTTTGTGTCAACACCTACTCTCTAATAGAGGTTCTCACTTTATAAGTGGCCTTAGCTTCAATTGTATTGGTTTCATGATTGACATGAACTCTTAACTAATAAATGAATATGAGGTAATGGAGAAATTGCATCCACTTTAACCTGGATTGAGGAGTTTTAATGTGACTCAAATCAAACCAAACCTAAACTTATGTAATAGAGAAGACCCTCATCTTGAGACAACCTTCAAACCACGACCCTTAACCTTTCCACTACCTTTTCTCCTATCACTTAGTTTGACTAAGGATAGGGAAAGGATTATTTTAGCCATCCTCATCGAAGTGTTGGTATTTAGTCTAACACACCTATTCATTCCCCTAATAAGCTGTTATGCATGTTTAGTTAGATTAGCACTAGAATCTTGATTAGGTTCACTTAAGAGTGGCCAAGCAAGTTTAAACAAACCAATCAATATGAAATCATGTAAAAAAACATGCTAAAGAGTTTAACTCCCATCATAAAATGAATTATCAATCACACTCATAGCATGTGCATAGGTAGCCACATTACAACCATAAATAAAAATACTCTTAAGCCTCTAGATACTTTGATATAATATCCCAATAAGTAGTAAAGTCACGATCTTAACTTACCTAGATGTAGCTTTATGTTATCCCGTAAGTACCATATGTGTCTTCATTAATGATCCCTAAAATTTAATACACAACCTTAGTTTTTAATCACCATATGGAGTAAGAATTTATTTTTAATATTAATCATATTTTTTAATCTAAGTTAAGTGAGTTCTTTAACTATCTAATAAGTTTAGTTAAGTGCAGTAGGTTCTAAGTCGCTTTTAGACGTAGATTTTAACCTACTATCCTAAATTAGGTCCTTATCTAAGCAAGTTTTTTACTTACATTTTGACTCTAGAAAGGGTACAAAGTCCAAATATAAACCACTTTCTAACTTAGATCCAATTTTAGTGTATTTAAGTATTCAACACCAAATTACCTTTTAAACTAACTTTTGATGGAGTTTTTGACATTATTGTTACTTATAAATTTCACTACTTCACACATAATCTAACTTACCTTAAGTTCCAAAACTTCAATAACCTACATAAATAGCAAGTAATAACTAAGTACTACAATCGTTTATATACTTCCCATTATACATACCATTTAGTTACATATTCATTGAAACTTTTACAATTAAGCCTCTAAACTACCAAATACCTACTTAAACTTGAAAATCATCATCTTATAACTTATAATAACCTAATTTTAGCTACTTCATGTGGATAAATATGGGTTGTAACATGATTTTGTAAGAGTTCATCAAGTTTCTTTAGTAGAACAACACCACTAGCACACTATTTCTGAAAAATATAATTTTTCCAAAAATCCAATGATATAATTTTAAAAATCCAACACATAGCATCAAAATATAACATCTCATAAAATTTTAGGTTGAAACTAAATTGGATGGTTTTTTGAAAATGCATCTAAAAAATAGTGTATGTGATGTTTTTCTTAAAGATCCTATATTAGTACTCAAAAATTTGAAAATTTGGTTTGAAATTTAAAATTTTCATACAAAAATACTTAGCAAAACCAAGATTCAAAATTTTTGGAGGTCGTTTGATATTTTTCCTAATTTTTAGTTAAAAACAAGGCAATTCGACAACTTACCATAACTTAAAGCTCTGACCATTGTGGCAAGGAGGTGGCTTGTCAACTAGATTAGGCGCTAGCCACTCCTTTAGGCAGTGATCATATTCCACTTCTAGTTGTTGGTTTTCCTCAAGTACTCCTTAGCCCTACTATTTTACACTATCCTTTCTAAATTTTCTTTCTATTTCTTTCTTTCATGATTTTCCTAGAGTATTAATTAAGCTAAGCTTTCATTAGGAAGCATTTTTAGGTTTTTATAATACGGTTTGATTGTGTTTTAGAATTTTCTTCTACTAGTAGCATATATTTCCTATTAGATTAGGTGTCAATACTTAGAAAATTCTAATATTCTCTAATTCTACAGCTAGCTTCTTGGTTTGCTATGACATAAGGAGGATTTCCTAATTTCCATATTATTTTTCTACTAATTTTCCATATTTTTATCTATTTATTAGTAAATTTTTCGTTTTTTTTAGTATTTTTAATAATTATGAGTACATTTAATTATATATTAATCATACCCAATGTCTATACATGTTTTTTATATATTATTTTATGTACATTATTAACTTTATTACTCCTATAATTTATCTCTAGGAGTTCATTAATTGACTAGGCCTAATCCATGTGTTATTGGTACGTAGATGATAACATAGTAAATTTTCACTATTTTAGCTATATTTAAATATTTTATTATATTTTTGAATTACAAACCTATGGGGTTTCTTCAACTAACATTACTAAGCCATTTCTAAGTTTCTAACTTAATCGAGTTACCTTCTCAAATGTCCTAAATCGACTACTTGAAACCTAGTCACTTAAGTATGAAGATCACATATATCAATGGATGTCCTACAGAGGGAATGGTTTCAGTGAATGAAAGTGCAATTACGTTTACTAATACTGACATGTGTATAAGGAATCTTAATCACAATTGCTCTCTATATGTGGAAAGCATACTTAATAGTTGTTCTATCAGGAGGACATTTGTTGACAATAGATCTTCACTAAATATTATGCCAATATCTACTTATAAGGCTATAAAGATAGATATTCGACACTTGATAAAACAACCAATTTTGTTGAATAGCTTCTACAAGTCTTCCATGAAGACAATGGGATGCATTAACATAGATTTCAATGTTGGACCTATTTATAGCTCTACATAGTTCCATGTAATTGATGTACCTATATCTTATCATCTCCTTATAAGAAGTATATGGTTGCATGATCACTATGTGATACCTTTGATATGGTATCTATGCATGAAAGGTCACTATAATGAGAACGATGTCCTCGTTCCTACAATAAAGAACTTGTTCATGCATAATGAATCTCGCTTCACTAAAGTAACCTTCTTTAATGTTTATAGAAATGAAGAGGAGACATCTATAGAAGAACTCCTTAAGGTACCATTACCCATAGGGAAAGAAGCTCAAACATGAGTATTCAAGAAGAAAATGACATGCGGTTGTCATGGAGGTGTGAAAATATGTAAGTAAGCTACTGAAATTGAAAACAGAAAGCACCATATCAATTAAAAATTTTGAAACCTGTTGACAATTCGAAGATCTCCTCATCAATTATGCCTTGGTATTCTTTTATATTTCAAATGTAAACAAGACAATGACCACTTCTTGTCATTGAAAAGAGTTCCTTTTTATTTGAATAATTTTATTCAACTTTAGAAATTTTCAAAATTTTATAAGAAGTAAATCATAACTTACAAGTTGTTTTAAGAATCAATCTCTAAAAGAATTACATATAAAACAATCCCCTTATCTTCACTTATAAGTTATGTTACATATGGATAAGTAAGCCAACAAATCACATTAAATAACTTATGGATTGAGAGTTTGAATCAATTATCAATTGATAACCTATCAAAAGCTAGTGATAAGACCAATTCCATATATGACCATAACTTATACTACATAAGGATAAGTTATCTCTTCACTTTATCAATTTAATTTTCAAACAAGTGACAAGACAGGAGCCATACCCTATTTGTCCTCTGCATGGCCGGTTGTAAGATAAGGGAATGGGAGGCCATACCTTATCGTTCAACTATCAAACCAATTGTCTTTCATAAGCATTATTCACCCGTTAATGCTTACATCATCCAATTATGTCAAAGCATGATACATGTACTTAATAAAAGCTAACAAAAAAAAGCTTGTTGGATACTTTATACACACATATCCAATCAGCACTCTCTCTCTCATTTTCCCTTCTCTTTGACTTCCTTTTTCTCACCTTAAAAACACAAACCAAAAGAGGAAACCCAAGCCCACCTTCTTGTACTTGTCTCCACTCATTTAAACACCCACATCTCATGGCACAACTTGATTTTGTTGCCTTCCATTGTCCACTTCAAAAGCCATTTTAGGAAACCTTAGAACATTCCCAAAACCTACCTTAAATATCAAGACTTTGGTCACTAAAAGAGCTTGCAAAAAGGAAGGGCAAATAAGGAGCAAGAGTAGACTTTTAGTGTACAACCACCTTTTTTTCTTTTTCACTTTTAGGATGAGTAAGTTAATTTCCTTGTTATGTGCTTTAGTATGCCATGTTTAAGAGATTACATTTCCATGAAGGTATTGGCACGAACATAAGGTGATAAAATAGCTAGACTACCTTAAGTAATAAGCTTATGAATCCCTTACATAAAGGATGGACTATGAGTATACTAAGTTGATATTATGTAAGATGCATGTCTAACACTTACAATGGGAGATTTTTGGTTGAGAAAATCATAAAATGTGTACATGAATGAGAAGATAACCTACTAGATGTGGAGTATATGTAGGTCATTTAAGTATTATTTTCACTTCTATTAAGTTTAACATGCTTAAATCTAACTTTAGGTAAAGAAGAAATCTAATACATGATGTTTTACAAAGAAATCAACTTTTTGAGATGTGAACTATGGCATAGAGTTTATGATAAGTATGTGATCTATCATTTTTATATAGTACATAAGCTAAATAATCACTTCATGGAAGAGAAGTTAAGTTGGAGTTGGAATATAAGTAGCATAAGTTCTTGATCTATTAACTAAACTTAAGGAAATGATGAGACAAGTTGAAAAACCAAGTTAAAGATCCTTGAACCAAACCATCCAAATCTAGAGCTACAAGAAAACTCACTTAAAAATATGATAAAACTAAGTAAACAAAGTGAAAAGACCAACTAAAGTAAGTATAATAAGTGTATAAATCCTAAAACTTAAAATCGAGCCTAAAACATTCAAAATAAACTTAAAACTCCAAGTTGAGCCTTCACCAAATTTATGAAAAACATCTAAATCACTCAAGAAAAGTTGTTTTAAGGCCCCTAAGAAGCCTACATAGAACCCCCTAATCCCGACAAAGTCACCAACTTTAGTTTATACTGAAAATAAGCCCATTTAACTACGTAAACCCATATGAAAGTCCAAGAAAATGTTGATAGTACCAAGGCCAAAAGACAAGGATGGAAATCTAACCTTGAAGAGTGTTTTAAGCTTAGAATAAAGTCCTAAGCCTAAGCCTAAAAAAATTTCCTAAGATAACAAAAAGCTCAACAACCAAACTAAGCCCAAAAGGGCACTAAAACATGAGGATTGCTACTGTTCTAACTAGTGGATAGAATTGTAGGCCTTATCTTAGAAATCTAACCATACTACGTTAAAGTATACTAAAAAATGATGAATATTAACTATAAGATTATAAAAATCAAATTTACAAAAAGAAAGTTATAGCCAATTAAAGTTTTAAGTAAAACCGGCAAAAATACAAACTTGAATGAACTTATCAAATATGGGAAATGCATTTAGGATAACCTTTCAATTTTATCTCAAACTCTTAACATTATCATATTTGTGATGTTCAGTGGATCTAACCATTAAAGACGACTTACCCCCAGACTATTATGACTGATCTGCTATGGTTGGGTGAGTGATTCTTAAGGACTTCATGCTTGGTTTTGCTTATATCAAATATGGGAAATGCATTTAGGATAGCCTTTCAATTTTATCTCAAACTCTTAACATTATCATATTTGTGATGTTCAGTGGATCTAACCATTAAAGACGACTTACCCCCAGACTATTATGACTGATCCGCTATGGTTGGGTGAGTGATTCTTAAGGACTTCATGCTTGGTTTTGCTTATAGCATAGATGCACTTAAATTTATATAATGAACTTGAATGCTTATTGGATATGGGAAATGCATGTGTATGATATTATGATTGAAGGCCATGACTTGGTAATAAGATAATAATGAAGATTGTAGTGATGATAGTTATACATAGTTATATGTAATGAAATTGTTTGATCACCATGGAAATTGAATTAATTAAGTATCTGATTAAGAAATTCAATGGATCATACATTTCTCATGACTACATCATGACTATATCGACTACCATCTCACGTGAAAGGTAGGAAGGGGCTTACAAGAGTAAGGACTCTTGCTAGGATTATGCAAATGTATACCATTTATATTATTGAGTCTCTGTCTTGAGCTATTAGGCTTACTAGACATTAGGAGATATTAACTGTTAGTGAAGGGCCATGTCTTGTGACTTCTGCTTAGGGTGTATTTTGTAGATTACGAGGGTTACTACATCGCTAGACAAGGGATTTTGACATAAATTTGATTTTTGAAAAGGAAAGTATATTTTTGCATAAAAAAGTAAAATTTGTATATATTATATATTTGTTTGAGTTGATATAAGTACGTTGGTGCAAGTAGAATAAAAACCTAAGTGTTAAGACCTAGTTGATGGTTTATGTCAATTAATTATTTCTAACCCCGACTATAAGAAGTATAATTCTAAGTTGCATGTGGTTCCTAAGTCATTACATGTATTGGTTAGTATTCTAAGTGTTCATGCATTCATATGTTATACAATAAATTATATTATTTATATGGCATGGTGAAAGGATTAACTCACTAAGTGTAAACTTATACCCTAATAGATTTCTTTTATTACAGGACCACCTCTTTATTCATTTAGGCCGAGGAATGCTCGAGGTAAGTCTCATACTAAGATGACATTGTATGTTCAGGAAGTGAAGAGAGAATCCTGTAATAGTGACTTATAAATATATTTACTTATTTAGTTAATTCCATAGATAGATTTTCTTATTATAAACTTCCATAAGACTTCAAATACGTTGTAATATTTTTGTTGTGGAATTCTACGAATCTACACTTTAACTTCATTTCTTTTATAATTAAATGTTAAATTTAATCATCATAATTGATATTACTTATTTATGGATCTGATGGTAACATAGAGTGGAAGGAGGTTTGTATATCGTATAGAAAGCTTATGATCAACGAAGGGGTTGATTGTAGATCTTTATGTGATACACAATAATCTACCATGACAACGATACTACTTGGGTCGTGATACTTGTAATCTAATAATGGAGACAATTCCATTAATGAGCACTTTAACATATTAATATTCAAACCCTAGTAATATCCTATAAACCCCTAAAATTTTCAACCTAGCTTTTGAAATAGACTCAACTATATTAGACAATTTAGGAGTTGATAAGGCTAATGAAAGTGAAAACCGTAAAAGTATTAATCAATCGCATAAGAAACTTTTCTACCCTAAACGTATCTAATTGCTAAAGATTTTATTCAAAAGTGATAGAAACCTTAAAATGATCACCTTAAAGACATATGCACACGAATTCATCATGATATACCCTAAAACCCTGAATTGGTAATATAATCCTCATATTTTGCCAAATCATTAGTAAAAGGTTAGAGACGACTTTCATTCATGCATATACGTTTTGAATCCTCAAGTGATCCTTTAGAAACTAAGATAATGAATCATAGATTACATTTATTTCTTAAGTATATGATTAAGATAGTATTACATAGAGTTAGAAGTATAGTTCAAGATTAAGCTACATGTAGTGAACCTTAATACCCTAATTAGTATTTTTCATACTAGTTACACTAAGTAGTTTACCAAATGATGTTTATAGGTTATAAATACTTAAAGTAAGACCTCATCATCTACTCTTACTAATCAATTCACCAAATACTTCATTTCCTTAATTTTTCCCTTAATTACTACAATATGTATACAAAATTACACATGCTTAAGGAAAGTTGACTAAGTCAACACATGTTGACCAAGGTCAAAGGATTGACTAAGTCAACAATTTGAAAAGTCAACAAAAGACATTAAGAGATAAAGAAAATATCTAATCTTATAATGATGGCTTTTCTTTCCTTTTCTTTTGGTTTTTCTTTTTCCCTTCCCTTCTTTAGTTGCCGTCCACATCTTCCTCTTCTAGACCCTACCATTTGCTATCTTCCATTATGATAACAAAACAAAAGAAACAAACCAAAAATCTCCCTCTATTGCTGTGAGCTTCTTCTTCCTCTTTCACTTTCATCACTTCACTTTTTGTCTCCTTAATTCCAACATAAGCAAAGGTATGTATCTAAGTTACTTTATGTTGTTTTATATTCTTCATTAGTTAGGTAATTAGGTAGATTAGAGAAGTAGACTTGTGTTAATTATGATCATGAAGAAGAGGGCACAAAGTCCTCATCTTTAAGTATAAAAGGTGAGGAACCATGAAGGAGAGGGAAGAAATACATGTGTATGTGCTCTTAGGTATGTGTACAAAAAGAAATACCAATGGAATACTTGTATGAGAACCTTTGTACATGAGTATTAACCATGTACATAACCTAAATTAGGACAATACCTAACTATACCTACTTATACTACACTAATTACACACTTAAAGATTCAAAAGAATGGAATTAGGAAGCTTTTCTTAAGGAAAAGATTAGGCATACGAATTTTTGTATAAAAATACGTATCTAACTGTATAGGTATATGAGTATATATACACGTATAAATATGGTATAAGTCTAAGTAGATGTATAAGTGCAGATATGTATAAGGTATATGTACATAAGTATAAGGGAAGAAGTAAAATGTACATAAGACATGTACATATGACATAAGCATGAGAAGAGGCTTATGTAATCATATAATGAAGTAAGTGATGAGGTAAGTACATGATGACATAAGCAAGTGATGACATAAGCATTGACATAAGCAAATAATGATGTAAGCAATGATATAAGCAAATAATGATATAAATGAGAAAATAAGAAGAGTATATATATAATTAGATACCTAAATTAGTAAATCCTAATACACCTTCTAGATTGGATTATACTTTATTAAGTATATGAATTAGTAATAGTAAAGTAAAATCCTCTAGGTATAAGAATTTAAGGGTTAACTAAATCATTAAGTATAAACAAAAGATATAAATATAAGTAATAAGAGTACTTAAGTTTTCATAGTTAAAAATTTCTATAAATTTAGTCCATATCGTAAAACATGGGTCATAACGTCCAAAACGGACATTACCGTGTAAACGTACGTCCAAAAACGATGAAAAACGACTATAAGGTCATAAATATCAGAAATAAAACGAAAAAGTTACATACGATTAATAATAAAGTCTAACCGGATAGAAGTTGATAGTAATTTAAGTAGAATTAGATAAATAGATAATCAGAATTATTAGTTAATTCGATTACTTACTAGCATTATCCTATTATAATGATCAGGTGATCTCGAGGTAAGCGAGGACCTCCCGATCGATTACTACAATTGGGGTTCAAGAAATGCTTGTGTGTATAACTATGTGTTATGATGTGAATTTACCCTAAGTACAGAGAATGCCTTGTTTATTGCATAGTAGTATAGAAAATGATGGTGTGTATTATTGGATGGTCACAGTATAATTTGAACTTAATTATACTCGGCCTATGAAAAGAAACTAGGACATGCATTAACATGCATAACATGGATACGATTCCGGCCATCACATCACACGGAGGTAAAGAGAGGCCATTCGGGGGTTGATAGTATTAATTTATTTGATTCTGTACGGTGCATTCGTACAAAATGACCTTACCCTGGCCCGCAGAAACACTAGGCATTGGAAGTGCCAACTACTTGGCTAAGGGTCAAGTCTAGAGGCCTTCGTTTAGGGGTGAGTGTGGATTACGAGGGCCCACTCACAATTATACTAGAACTTGGGTTTTATGAAAATAAAAGAATGATTTGATATAAGTACAGAACGTGGAGTTTCGTAGTAAAGTAAGTTCTAGTATAATACTTAGATCTGATTGGTGCCATGTAAACTCCAACCCTGACTTCGGAGGCCGTTAAATCTGAGTTACGTATATGAACTAGTTAATTATACGTATTGTTTGGCATTGTGGTTGATCATTCATTCATATGCGTGAATATAATGTACTTATAACTTACTTGTGGTATGGCTGAGGGTTTTGCTCACTAAGCTTAGGCTTATACCCTTTTAGACTTTTGTTATAGTATAGCCTGTTTGTAGAGGCAAGACGAGGAATGCCACAAGTTAGCTTGAGGACTTGGGTAAGAGCGAGCTGTCCTATGTACTGAGAGAGAACAATTAATGTAAACTCTTACTCATGTACTTTTGTTTAACTTAGTATTATAGACTTAAATATACTTAATTATTGTGTATTGTAAGCTTTATAACTCAAATTTTATATAAATATATTCGTGTGATGATATCATGTAAATATGGATGTTCTTTGGAAACTAGTGATTGTAGAGCCTTGTATATTGTGTGAAGAGTTCTTGATTGAAAGGGTAACCAATCAGGGGTCCTTTGTACAATATACGGCGTCTGCCATGACTAAGCCATCCTCAATTCATGACATATCCTGTTAGGTCATGTTAAACAGTCAAGTAGTGAGAAATACCACCTTAACTAATGAGAAAGAATTATTGATCTTAGGTAATCATGTCACTCTCAATGCATATGTGCAATTGAATACTTCTCGAAAGGGATTTTTAGATTTTATCATTAACATGTAAAAGTATTGCCTTAATACATGAGATGACATGTGAGATCCCTTATATCATTGAGTCTAACCAATCTCACAATTATGTCTATTCTATGAGAGGCTCATTAAATCATTAAGTCTAAGCAATCTCAAAGTTAGTGTAAGAGATCCTTTAGATCATTGAGTTTAAACAATCTCACATTCGTGTTTATTTTGTAAGAGGTCCCTTAGATTATTAAGTCTAAGTAGTCTAGCAATTATATCTATAAGAGGCCCCTTAGATCAAAGAATCTAAATAATCTAAAAGTTATGTCAATTTAGAAATTTGAAGTTCACATCACTTAACACTAGTGTAACTAGGTTAAGCTTTTGCTCCCTATCGCACAGTATTGTTAAAAAGAAAGAAAAAAGAAGACATAATAAGGCAATCTTACTATTTTTCACTAGATAATATTGCTTCTTAGTTGATGCAATGCTCATAAGTGTGTGAAGTCTTTAAGAATAGAGTATGCTTTGACTCAAGTATATGCCTTCTTTAGTAATGACTACATTATCCTTGGTCATGTTACCATAAATTCAATGTCTCTCACTATCTATCAAGACATTAGAAGTTGTTAGGAGATCAAAGTAACCTCACTACATTATTTTTTAGCATATTGCTATTAAGTAAAGAGCTATCACTTCTAGGTGCACAACAACAAGACATAATAAAAGAAATAGAAGCACTAAGGAAATAAAAGAACACAAAATGTTAGTAAGTAGATTTCATAATTATTTCAATCATAACTCATATTTATAAGAAAACATAAGAGTTCTATTGGTGTGATTGAGAAGATTGCAAGAACACCTACTACTACAAATGGTCAGCTACATAGCTACTCCTATATAGACAGTGTTGTCATGAAGTTATGTTAATGTGCTCCTTCATGACATAATTCTCAAATGTCAAAAGATTTCAAGACAACTTGGTTTTCCATGGTGTCATGAAAGATGAGATGCTTCAAGGATTATTGACTTATTCCTTCTTCACATGTCAATAATTGGGGGATGAAAGTTATAAATGGGTATAGTATATGGAGATGCTAGGCTTTCATTGTAATGATTGTTACTCATGATAGTTCCTTCAAATAACACTCCTTGTCTACGACTACTTGATGTGTGTGTGTGCACATGTGAGGCTTGATATGCGTTTGCTTGCAATGCTTGATGTATGCATACTCATGATGCTCGATGCATGTGCGCAATGTTTAAAATATCTATGCTCACAGCATTTCATACACTACATTAGTTTCCAACATCCCCTTTTCTTGATATTAATGATAACATTATTGAAATTGATCACCACATGAAACTATTCATATATGGTGCCATGCTACATTCTCTTAATTCTTTAAAGAGGTCCAACATCTATATGTAGTCACTTCCATCTAGGGGAGGATAAAGAAATGATTACACATAAAAATAGAGGAAAGTAAGAAAGTAAAATGAAGTGCATTTAATGAATATAACATTCACTTATGAAAGTTAGGCATAATATGTATGTGTGTCGTATTCAAGGCTCACTTTACATCACATCACTTTCAATGCTTACATAATGTCATGTTCAATTCTTATGTTCAAGACTCATGTCATGGTTAAGACTTATGTTCAACTCACATGATGAGACTCATATTCTACTCATGCATCAAGACTCGTGATCAACTTATACGTTTATACTCTTCTTTAGCTCACATGTCAAAAGTGTCATGTTTGATTTAAGGCTATACATAAAATTGAACTAAACCAAAACCTGAAGCAAATTCAACCAAATGGCAAAATATGGTTCTTTTATAGTTTGGTTTAGTTCAAAGGAGGTTCAAACGATTCATGGTTTGATTTAAGAGGTCAAACCAAATTGAACCACTTCTTATTTGAAAATAAATAAATAAATAAGATTTTTTACTTTTAAACCCTATTAACATTTCATTTTAACCTTTTTACATTTTGTTTCATTGTCTCTTTTCACACACTCAACTTTAACCATTCACTCCTCCTCTTTTATTGTCATTTTTCATCTCTCAAGCAAATTTTCATACTTTATAAGATGTAAGATTATTGTGAGATAATGCAATGTAGCTTTAACTCTTGCATAATGTTCCTTATTTTAAAACATAAATATTTGGTTAAATGTTTTAATAACTATTTACATTATCAAATTTAATAAAATGCTTTTAAAAATGATTTGAATTGAATTGAATTGAACTAAATCGAACCACATTTGAAGCAATTCGGTTTAAAATCTCAAACCATTAAAAATAGTTCAGTTTATTAAGGATTTAAACTGAACTGCTTAAAATGCAGTAGGTTCAGTTCAACCCCTGAATTGAACCAAACTAAACCATGAACACCTCTAGTTTGATTTATATGTTTAGTTCACAAGTACTCATGTTAAAAGAGGGTCATGTTTATTTTACATATCTTAACTCACAAGTGCTCATGTTAAAGTGGTCATGTTCATTTCATAAATTCAGCTCACAAGTACTCATGTTAAAAAAGTTCACGTCTAGTTCACATGTCCAAAGGTAGAGAATAATGAGGCGGTTTTAGACTCCCATCATAGGAGCTAGAATGAGAAGTCTAGGAAAGAAAAATTTACAAAATTATTAAAAACGGAAAGAAGGGGGTCCAAGAGTCAAATCACAATCCTAAACTTATGGTAAATGAAGAAAAAGGCTAGCATGAGTGAGTACTTGCTATTAAATGCTCTTAATTAAGAGATTTAGAGAATTACCTCCACAATATCAAGAAGGGAATGGAAGTCACAAATGGCAAGCAAATCAAGTGACTCATATGAACGTAAGCCAAGGATTGTTAACACTAGAATGCGGTCACCAATGCCTTGTTTAACTCGAAGCAATGGTAAAAAGCGGTTATCAACACTTGTCTAATTATGTATAACCACTTGTGAATATTCAAGCTCAAATGCAACCACTACTGAAATTCAAATGTTGCTATTGTTCATAGAATAATCAAGCTTAAAGGAATGAGTATAGTATTTAAAAATGGGAAGTATGAAAGAAATTTGTAAAATGAGAAAAACATGGATGATGAAGAGATGTTAGCTTGATAATTTTAAGGAAAAAAAATGCAAGTATTAAGGGGTAGGGAGGTTGATATCAACATGAAGACACACATGAATGAATGAGTAAAATTACAAGAACAAAGGCATTGAGTAATGACTACTATATCATTGTTCATTACAAATGAAAAAAAAAATAATAATAGAGAAGTAAATTCTATCATAACGTAGAGTTCAAAGCACAATGTTCTAACCATTTGTGAATACTCAAGCTCAAATGCAACCATTACCGAAATTCAAATGTTGCTATTGTTCATAGAATAATCAAGATTAAAGGAATGAGTATAGTATTAAAAAAATGGGTAGTATGAAAGAAAATTGTAAAATGAGAAAAACATGGATGATGAAGAGATGTCAGCTTGATTATTTTAAGGAGAAAAGAAAAAGAAAATAAAAAACATAGGTATTAGGGAGTGGGGAGGTTGATATCAACATAAAGACACACATGAATACACAAGTAAAATTACAAGAATATAAGCATTGAGTAACAAGGACTATATTATTATTCATTACAATTGAAAAAATAATAATAATAATAATAATAATAGAGAAGCAAATTCTATCATAACTGGAGTTCAAAGCACAATGTTCAAGCTATGAACATTTTTTCATGAAGCAAGCCAACACATCATAATATAATTTAGTTCATTCCAAAGAGCTGGTCCACTAAATATAAACTCATTGATTGAGTATAAATAGAGAGAGAGAGAGAGAGAGTCGAAGCAAACCATGAACGGAATGATGGTGTTTTTTGCACAGTATCGTGTGACTCTTTCCCTATATGCTTATGATAGCAACATTCATTTTATGAGAGTATGGAGAAGCAAAATATTGAAAGAAAGAGAGTCTAGAAAAGTCAATGCTTATGATAAAAGCATTCTGAAGAAAAATAGAAGAAATTTCGATAGGAAGCCTTTAGCCCTATGGAATAAGGGCATTAGTCAATAGCTAATCACGTGGCAACAGAGATGCCAAGGAGGTATCAATTTCATGAGCCTAAAAAGATATTTCCATTATTGTCTAATTCCCCCTTGATAGGACCACGGATTTGGACACGAAAGTAGATAGTTTTTTATTGATGAAAGAAATCGAATCGTATACACTGTCCAGCTATGAATGATATAGCCCTTGCTATGCTAGGGTTTGAAATTCTCTTCCAAGTAATATGTTTTTCCTAACTAACTTCTAACTAACTATTTATAGGGCTGCAGCATTTATTACAGGCTAAAGTCTTCTAGAAAGGTCCAGAAACTCCCAGACTGATTAATACGAACAGTATCTACAAAACAAACACATATTAACAAGTAATTGAAAAGACTTCAATAATAGCTAAGTATCCTTGTCTAGCCTGGACCGTCTCTTATAGACTTGAGGATATGGCTTGTGAACTCTTGGGCACATATCAATCCTGATGTGAAACTTCATGGATTTAGAGATGAAATTACTTAATGTGCAAATGCATTTTACTTTACTACTGAGCCATAAGTTGTAATTCAGAAAAATTTGAAAGCACCAAAAGGAAGATAGAACAGAAATTTTTTATCAGCCTTTAATCATGTAAAAATCCCAGGACATATGGCCCAGTCCCTAACGCCAAGGTGCAGTGAGTATGAATGAACGTAAAAGGGTTACTCCAAGCAAGAACGGCACAAGCTTCAAGTATGGTGCAACTCACAGCCATTTGGACAAAAAACACACAGGACTAAAGCCTACTTCACTCTCCAAAAGCAATTCATAGTAAGTCGTTAAGGAAAAATGATATGTCGGTATTCAAGAGAATTATGTAAGTTTCATGTCCTGTTTGGATTTATAGAGTATTTTATGTACTCCAACGCTCAAGGGATTCTCGACTCTATTCTCCACTTCGAAAGGAAAAAAATAAAAAAGGGTAACACGACCATTATAAACCCATGACAATATGTAGGAGGGCAACATATATTCGAGGTGCTGAAAATTTCGAACGCTCCCATCTAGTTATGATCGTGGATCAAGAACAAATATAACTGCACATGAACAGAAGAAAATCTTTCCACCCATTGTCTCTTTTATTTTTGAAGTCAATGCCCATCACAAGGAAATCAATAAACTGGTATATTATGGCATTTGTCATGAAAACAAGTTTAAAGAGCAAGCCAGGAACCTGAGCTTCACATTACTTGTCTTATTGCTCATCTTAAAGTGAAGATAAAGAAACCTGCCAATATTTGTAACAAAAAAAAAAAAAAAGGAAGCATAGAGCAGACCATGTAGCTTCAACAGAGAGCTGCAGCTGTGTTCCTCATGACAAACCCAAGGAGGGACCAAACACTAGTTGACTTTCATTCCCATTTGAGACAAATGCGAGAGCAGCTCTCTAGCATCCTTTTGTGGTACACGAAAAAGAAGCTTCAAGAAAAGTTCTGTAAGTATCGTTCAGCACGTTCAGCCTTCAAAACAAAAGAAATAAGTTGGAAAAAAAAAACACAAAACAAAGTGAAATAGAGTGGCTGGTCGTAGCTCTGAATGTGTTTCTCTATTCATGCCAGTCTTCGTCCGCGGCCAATCTTTGAATGTCTCTAATATCGCGTGTCTTAATATTTTAAAATCAATTGAAAGGCCGGATGTTGGATATTGCAATGGGCTGACTTTAGATTCAAACCATGTGGACTTTTAGTTTCGCATGGCACGGCATGATAAATCGCAATTCACTTCCTCGGCATGTAAACTTCATAGAATCTCCACATGTTATCTGCATGGTCTAGACATGGGGCTTTATATGGTATTTATGGCTCGTCTTCAACGTGGATGGACTCCATATGGACTTCCCATTTAATTTCAAGACTAAACATTTAGACTTCTATCAACATAATAAGTAGCTGGACCGAATATATATATATATATATATATTGTAAATATATCACGGTGGGTTTCACTGGCATGATGGATATTGCTTTTGTGAGGTGGCTTTGGAATATGGAGACAAATCGTTTCACTATGAGTCTTATCGAATGGTCACATGGCCTCTTATGTATATATAATCGAAGTCGGTCACCTTCCAAAGCTTGAAAGGCTACGTGCTATCAATGCAACAACAATGAACAAGAGTCAAAAGAATAAAAAAGGAGAGTAGACATCGCATATTCACGATGGACAAGGAATGAAGATACCACCTTTAACCTGTATTTCATGTTGTCGAACCCATATGAGCTAATTCAAAAAGAAATGGTGATAAATCTTCGTTCCTCATAGACGGAGACAGCTATTTGGAAGACCACACGTGAAATTATCGAATTAAGCTGGAGGAACCTTCTTCATTCTTTAGCCCACTAGTCAACAACATTCTAGCTTATGTTTAGCTTAGATATGGCTTGTTGGTGCTTAATGTCATGAAAGAAAGATTTATTTGTGTTGTGATGAGTCACTTCGAAAAAAACACGAGGGGAGTTTTATTTTCTTTACTCTAGTGGCTTGCTTAAAAATGATGAAGAGCTTCCTTCCATTGACATGAGAAATTCCAACCTTTTAGTTAACTAAAATGATGTGCACATGTAGTGTGTCGATTGTTATAATTAAGTGGTTGGTGAATGGGCTTCACGTGCTGGATGATGACCTGATATATTTGCAATTGCTTATAGCGTGGGTATTATTGCTACAATCAAAAGATTGGATGTATGAATTTGCGGACTCGAGACTGCAAGTTCACGAGTTTTGTTTTATATTTGGTATTCTAATGAAAGAAGAAAGAATTATTAGCACACCATGCTTATTATCTACCAAGTTTCAAATGTGAAATTCTTCGGGTAAAGGACAAATGTAATATGTGTGCATAAAAAAAAAAAAAGAAAAGAAAAGAAGTTGGTTCATACTATGGTGGTTTCAGAGGTCAATGTTGGGGCTTTAATCCTTAAATTCACTTTCTTGATTGAAGTCTCAAAATATTGCACCTGGTTACAATTTGAATCATGCAACCACAATTCAAGACATTTAATAGCTCTGTATATATAAAAATTTCACAAGAAGAATTATCCTATATTTGAGGAAAATCAAGGTGATATTGATACATAGGAGTCAATTCAATAAGATCACTAATGCAAATTTAGCATACAAAATTCAACTCAATGGAACAAATAACTCATGAGGATTAAGTTGAAAAGGCGAATCAGCTTGCAAAGAGATAACCTAAAGAAGATTTATTTCAAAGTATTGCTTTGGGGGCAATATACAACTCAATACAGCTATGGTAGGGAACACTACTAAGAAGTGCTAAAATTGATGCACTTAGACTTCTCTCAAATTGTTCTACATTGTTGGAGCTAGACATTTATACCATGAACCATAGGGAAGTGAGTTATTTAACTATTTAAATGCATTGGTAGTAATGCAGCTATTCAAAAGTACGCGTGCACTAGGTAGCAGTTTAGCCTCTTAAAAGGCCTATTTGATACTTAAACCCTTGACTTTAAATTTAGTGAAAGAGCCTAAGGAGTTGAATCTATATATTTGGGATAATCTCGGGACATTTGGCATGGTAGGCTTGGAATAGACTTATCAGATCAACCCGTTGGATCTAACCATTTTCAATATTGGCTCACTTTAAGAATAAGGCCTTGTTTGGCTTAAACTCATCAATGAAACCCATTTAAGGTCAATTAAAAGGGAAGGATTAATTCTAGCCATTGATCATTATCATAATTCAATGGATGGGATCAATAGCTAACTCCTATAAGTACCCCTTTCCCTCCCTCATTTGAACAAAAGAAAATTTTGGCATAAACACCAATACTTTGCCAGATTCTCACCTAGGAAAGATTAAAGGCACTAGTATTTCAAGAACACTATCCCGATCTTTATTGTTTATGGAGTTTGATGCCATTGTATTCCTCTTATATGTGTTAGAGCCTTATTCAAATTACTTACTCCTCCTTCCTACAAGTACCTCTTGATTATCCCATATGTATAACTTAATTCATTTCTCTAGTCTCATGTAATGCGAGTCAACATGTGTCACGTACATGACCTTTGCATCCATACCTTTGTACCCATAGTATGCAAATTGTTGGAAGGCAAAGAATAGAGTTGAGCAGCAAAGGAGCGTACCCTTGTTTATCCCAAATCAACCTTGAGATAATTTGTGTATAGAAGATGACAGACCCATTCTTTGTACTATCAATAAGATCCATTCTAACAAGTCACACACTCATATTTTGGAAATATAGAAAGAAATTCGAACGATTAATCAAGTTCGACAACGAATTTTCCAACAAGCCTTACAAGGAGCTTTACTTCGAGATCAAACATCAGTTGTAACAATTCGATAAATGGCTCATTGACACAAACAAAGTTAGGGAAAACCTCTGAAATTATTTCCATATTAGACCTTGGACATATAATAGTTCGTCTGCTTATCTCCAACTCGTGAACTTAACCGATATCTTCTAGAGAATCTCCTAATTTTTTCAAAGCAACTAGAAAGAGATTCTTTAACTAGAAAGAATTTAGTTCGCAACAAGGATTCAAAAGATTAGGTGGTTTTTCAACTTCAACATTCCCTTATGGGGATAGAATTCTCAAATTCAAATTTAATCTCCTTCCATACTTCACAAGCAGCAGCTAGTTCAAGACTCCATTTGCTAGCTTTGTCTTCGACCTACTAAGAACTACTTAAGACAAAGATTCAATGGCTATTATCATGTGTAGATTCAATAAGATGAACACTTTATGACTTGTAGCAAAATTAATGATTGTTTAGTTATCTCTTTTCTTTTCTTATAGGAGATTGTTGGGTTGCATGGAGTATTAAGAAACATTGTCTTAGCTTAAGACCATGAGTTCTTATTTCTAGAAGACCCTATAGCATCGTTTAGGAACTAAGTTACTGTTCAGCCTATCATACCATCTATAAATAGATCGGTAAATAGAGATCATCGGCAAAATTTTAGGTTCTTTGCTCCAAACTATAATAGGAAGGAAATTTACCAACTAGGACATGTGTTTGCCAGTAGCAAAATTCACCTATAACTAAGTTGTACGTAGCACCATAGGCAAGATACCCTTCAAAGTTCTCTAATGTTTCAACCATGTGCTACCTCTTGGTTAAGTGCCCCTACTCAAGAACAATGGAGACCCTGATGCAGAAGATTGAGCATGACCCTTACAACAGAACTTTTAAAAGGTAGCTAACCAACTCCATTGAGCCACTGAGAAGCTAATACAAAGAGGAAGGAAAGGCAATTCTAGCTAGGTGATCTATATGGTTGCATCCAAGTAAGGATCAATTCCTAAGTAAGAGGAAGAGCAAGTTGTCTGCTCGAGCTAGGGGACCGTTGAGAGTACTATAGATGATCAATGACAATACATATTGACTGGAATTACCCCAAGAGTATGTAGCTTTTGACATGTTTAATATTCTTGACTTAAGCCCTTATGTGTAACATTCCTAACCTAAGCCTGTATGTACTTGAAGTAAAAGGATAACAAGGAAACTCTTTAGAATTGACCCTAAATGCCAATCAACCTAGAGGGGGTATGATGTAGGCAAGTGCTACTATAAAATTATAGTATGGTAATGCATTGAGTTTGAGTTGTCGATTCTTCAAAGACTACAAGTGTTAATAATTATTTTAACTCTATTATGTAATTGGTAAAAATTATTTAAATTGTATTGAGCCTAAATTTTCATCCTTCTTTTTAATTTCAGTTCATATTAAAGCTAGCTGTTACAATATGAACCGTTTGACTAGAAATTAAAGAGGCTTTCAAAAATCTACTTTAAGAGTCATCAATCAACTAAAGTTGGTAAAAAGAAAGATTAAGAACCAGTGGGTAAATAGGTTCCTAATCAAGCTACTAGTCTAAATCAAAAATAAAAAATCACGGATTTAGAGACTACTAATCTTAAACCAAAATTTCTAAAAAGATTTATGAATTATAGAATTATTGGAAAATATGAGCCATTTTTATTAATTATCTATGCAAATCAATCAGTAAAAATAAACTAAGACAAATCAAGAAAACTAAAATTAATATAGGTATGTATAGATTGTTAAGGGGAATATAATCTATAGTGCAACAAATAATGGAATACCAACAAAAGATAGAACATTGTGGAAAATTAACCGAGATTGCACAACATAACAATGCAATATGCACAACATGTTAAAACATCACTAAATCATCTTACAATTTATACAATATAAAATTTGTATATGATAGATTAATTATTGGAATAATTATTCATACTACTTTACTATATATGATAATGCTACAATATACCATGCGAACATCATATTAATAAGGAATACAACACTATTATATACATGATAGCAATATAGATTTAAATTGTGTCTACATGCTAATGTATGCCATGCTCTATTAATCTTTCCTTCATCAACAGTATACCATTATTGAGCCAATTACTAGGCAAAGTACATTAGCTACATATTTACATTCTAAAAGCTTTACATACACCCAATTTGAATGTAAACTTACACAATTACAACATATTACGACCAATGATAATCTCATCTTTCTAACAAATTTTCTTGCTACCTAGACTTTGATTTAGATAGTTTATGGTACAATATGAATAAACATGAAACATTAATATTATTACAAAGACTATAACCACAACATAATTACCTTACACCATTTAAATTATTTGAATGAGGATGGAATGTATAATATTAACATGATTAATTAATTATGACAACAATTCATTAAAATGCCTATGTGAAACGTTAGTCTTCAACTAACTATTAAAAACTTGGAATGGGGGCACAATCCTAATAAATAGGGAACTTAAAAAAAAAATGATTTGGGAAGTGAGGAAATAAAGTTATTGTGAGTAGCATAAGTTATGAGTACTATCACGTAAAGTAATCATGGTTACTTAGAATCAGTAAACTTAGGGTTCTAAAAGAATTCTTGAAATCAAATAAAGTTTAAATATAAGATCTTAAAAGTTAAAAGAAGGACATTGGTAAAGTTCTTTTAAGAAAATTAAGTCAGCAAAATATTTAAATTAATAAAAACGTAGTTTTATTGGTAGTGAATATCTTTGTTGTAAACCCTAAACATAAGGCCAAAATGTAGTGAGACCCTAAATGTAAAATCATTTGACCTATCAAAATAATAATTTGGAGAAAGTAGAGAATAAAATAGCTAATATAAGTATCATGTGTATGGATACATACTCAAAATTTGAAAATAGTAATATATTATATATTAACATACCTAAATTAGGGTTATAATTAAGTAAAACAAACCAAAAACACTTCAAGGTAGTTGGCAGATCATTTTCATCAAAGGGGCATGAAAAATATATTAAGGCATGAAGTAAGGATTAAAAATAGAATATGACACTTATTAACTTTGACATTGGAAGATAAAGGACATTTAGCACTTTTATGAATCTCCGATCAACAAAGAAGCTCCTATAAATTCATAAGGCCATTTCTGAAAACAAGTTTGGTCAATTTACGACTTGAAAAAATATAGGGTAAGAGGAGAAAGGCTTAAAAGAGAGTTTAGTAAAATTTTCAAGAAAATATGGTAAAATAGTAGGTTTTCAAGTTCACAAGGCTAAGCACTCCCAAATTCACAAGGCTAGGCACTAGCTAGGAGTGAAACAAGATCACCTAGTGATAAGAAATGCGATGCTTATGCTAGCTGACACACCCCCTTCCCCATATGGCTGGAGTGATAAGTACCGATAAGTTTTGTTTTTTGTGAATTTTCTTCTAAAATTCTAAAAATAGCAAACAAAGTCTAAAAATTGTGATTTTTAGTTTTCTTGGTAATTTTTCATGTAGATTTGAAAAATGAAACTAAATTTTTCAAACTTAAAACGAAAATATGCGTTCCTTAGGAAATAATGCATAAAAATGAATTTTCAATCAATTTTTCAAAAGCCTAAATGATGTTGTATTGATTTCAAATTTTTTGTGTAAATACTATGAAAGGTCTACTTTGATTTTATGAAAAGGATTTTGTAAAATTCAAAAGTCAAATTTTTAGTATTTTCAACTTAGTTTGCATTATGTGTTGAAATTGCTTAAAATGAGGGTCAATTTAGTAATTTGACTTCTAAGTGTTACAGTATAATTATAGTGAGCTTCAAAATATTAGGATGGAGTGATGAAGTGTAAGGGAGTAGATGCTGATGTCGGGTCATTTGATGATTTAAAAAGTGTTTTATGCAAGCTAGAATATATGTCAGAATATTAATTAGAACATTAGGCAAATGAAAGAATGAAAAAAATCAATATTTTGAAACTAGGTAAGAAATTAGCATAGAGGGTTAGCTAATTTTGTATGCATATTTGTACTTTCAAGGCATTTCCATATAACTTATATGAGCTTATGGTTGTATGGATAATTTTGGCTATATGCTAATAATAATAGAGCAATTGAACATTAAATAAGTGATACACTAAAACCTCTTTCTTTGGAACTAAAGTGATTTAGAAAGGTGTGGAATATAGTAGTATTTCTAAAGCAATTAAAATCATTAGAAACTATAATAGAAAATACAATGGGAGAACCCTATGAGGAGAAAGTAAGTTAGAAACTAAGTTAGAAAGCATCTTAGACCAAAGTTGTGTTATAAAGAATAGCTATAAGACCTAAACTCCAAGGGTGGGTAAGTAAGTAATCTTGCTTATATTCAACACATAAGTCACTAAGGTATCTTAAGCATTTTGTTTAGATGAAGTAGGTTTAGGAAAAGCTTCAAATGCAAGAGGAAGCTTGGGAATTTGCTATGTGACACAAGTAAGTAGACTTCTTATGTGCTAGAGTAGATTTTGTCTACTTAACTATAATTTATTGGTTGGTCTTGTGTGTAAATGTGATGTTGTCTAATAAGTTGTTGAGATGATTCTTGATCTTCTAGATATGTATATTGTTGGTTGACTCATGTTTTACAAATGTAATGTATGTTGTTGGTTTGTTGAGTGGTCTCATGATGTTTGGTTCTATACTAACTTGACTTAAGATTTAAGATTTAGGTACTAACCCTTTTTTCTAAGGTGCTGACTTAAGTGAACCCAATACTAACGCTTTAGAATTTAAAAGAAATATAAGTAAAAGTAAAAGTTAGATTAAGGTGGAAACTTGCTTAGTAATTTGTGTGGTATTTCTTAGTATATAATTTGATGCATTCATGGCATGGTACGAAAATGATCCATAAGTCAAGTTTTTACTGAGATTTTGTTAGGCTAGATTTTTATAAAAGTTAAGTTTTTAAACAGAAGTAAATCTGACCTCTGAAAGCTAAGTTTATCAAGTAAACAACTTGATTTACAAAAGATAGGTTGTCGAGCACAAAGAATTGCATTGCTAGGTTCTTAGACGTTGGTTTGTGTCTAGATGCTTGGTTATTGTTGACCAACTGGATGAGTACTAGGTTGGGTTAGGATATCAATCCCAATGCATGTTACAGCTATTAGCATGACACGTGTTTGCTACATTTGCATTGCTTAGTTAGAGTAAAGAGTTTTTTAATTGAAATGATAACTTGCTTGGTAATTGTGGTATGATGATGTTGCTTGTATTGCTAATTCTTTATCTACTTTCACTTAACTTATAGTAAGCTAAAGAGATAAGTTTTCTTATACTTAAGTTAAAGAAGAAATCTAAGGAGAACATCAAATTACATAAGCAGAAAGACTTAGAAGTGCTTTTGAGAAGGATTAAGTAGTTGTAGGATTTGTCTTAAGTTTTGGATTGTAGTTTTACATGAAGTATCAATATGATATGCATCTATTATAACTTATAAATTGTAAATGTGTTACCTAGGCTTTGTATTGAAATCATGTATAAGATTATAGAGTTGTAATACTCAAAGCTTGGCTTATTGTTGTAAACCTTGTAAAGTTTTGGTTTAAACCCTAAATTGGATTCGAGTACTCTAGATAACTTTATAGGTTGATGAGGCTAAATACGTTAAAATTTTATTAAATTATAAACTAGAACATATTATGAATAAGAAAGACATTAGAATTTTGATCGAAACTTTAATTACATACAAAAATCCTAAACTTTATGTATGCGTAAATATCAGAGATTAAACTTGAATCTAATAAAAATCATAAAACTATAACCCTAAGCTTATAAAATGTATAAATTCACCCTAAAAGTAATAAAACCTTAATTGGATACGATTATTAACAACATGTGTAATCACGTAAAATCGTTAATAAATAAATAGAGGTAACTTTCAAATATTTATAAATATAAAGAGTAACAACTTAATTAACAAAATTAATAAAATTATGAATATTATTTCATGATTATTTATAATTTCATAATTACCCATATATGTACTAGTTTTATATTGAATTAATTATATAGAGTTAATTATATTACATATCCTATGTTTATGTACTAAGGGGTATAAGTTAATTTATATTCCATATTTCTTTTCATAATTTCATTACGAATTATTTCAAATATCATCTAAAAATTAAACACACATTTGAGAAGGTCAACCTAACAATTTTTTTTTTTTCACTTTTTCCTTTTTCTTTCTTTTTCTTTTTTTTTTTTCTTTTCTTCCACATCTTCTTGCTTTGGCAATGGCTACCACTTGTTAACTTTTATTTTCACATGTGATTAAAATGTGGATTAAGATTTAAGAGGATAAGACAAGGCTTAGGTCAAATCAACTTCTCTTCATATCTTATCTTCTTTTTCTTTTATTTATTTATTTTTTTCTTTCTTCTCCTTTACTTTTGGCCGACTGCATGTGTATATTACACATCCTCTTATCATTTTTTTTTATTTACTTTTACTTTACAAAAGACAAGATAAAACATACACATACACTTTCTCTCCCCTCCAATCGTCCTCTTTCCCTTTTCTTTTAATCCTTTCTTCTTATTTCTTTTCCTTAATTCATCAATTAGCAACTTGTTTTATAACACATTTCAATGGTATTTTTGCATCAATTCTAAGAAGAAAAAGAGGAGCTCTTGATTCAACCACTCTCTAAGATATTAAAAAAAAGTAGTTCAGTACTATTTTTTTGTATTTATTTTATTTTGTAATATTACCTTACATATACTTTTGTTATATGTGTATTTTGTGGAGTCTCTTACATTTTAGGAGTATGTAGTAGGATTCAAGTGTATTTTATTACCTTTGTAAGAGTATGTACATGTATTGAATTTATATATGTAAGTTGTTATTTTCATATGTATATGTCTAAATATATATATATATTTATATGTACATATTTGTTAAGCTTAACTATGTGAACATAGAGTACATATCAATATAAATATAGATATGTGTATATAATATCTATACATACATATAGTACATGGTATATTTAAGTTATTATACAAATATGTTAGATATACTATAAGGATATACATGTACATATGTATAAATAAAGCAAGAAAACATAGGTGTAAAAGTATATATATACAAGAATACATGATTTAGGCCATGAGCTTAAAAGGGGAAATAGGACTAATTTACAAAATTTAATAAATTATAATAATAGATATATAAGTATGAATATTAGTTAATATTATGAAAATTAGGAAAAATATAAAAATTAGAAAATTTAGAAATTGACACATAGATCAACAAGGTGTTGCCACATCTATACCCTTATTCTTGTCATTAAATCTACAAATTATAATAATAATAATTAATTAAATAAAAAATTATAAAAATAAAAAAAGGGGTTTAAATGTGAATTTAACCTTAAAATAGTGAAATAAATAAATTACTATAAAATGTACTTAGAAAAAAATTTTCAAAATTATAAAATTTAGAAATTAATTAAATCACAAACTCATAAAGAAAAGCTTAAAATAATAATTTACAAATATTTGGGTCAAAATAATAAAATTCGTAATATTTTTAGACCATAATGAAAAATGCGAGTTACAATATCCAAAATGAACCCTGCTACATGAAAGTATGTCTAAAAACAAAAAAACTCAACTATAAATTCATAACAATCAAAGTTGAAATGAAAAAGTTACATGCGATTGACGAAAAGCTAAAACTAGAGATTTTATATGAATAAATAGCTAATTTAGATAGTTATTACTAAGTATGTGAATAGTTTAGGTATTTCACTTAAATACTCATTACCTTTTATATTCCCTATGTAAACCCTAGAAAACCAATAGTTTGAACCCTAATTCAAGTTCAAGTGTTCTAAACTGTGTAATAAATCGATAAGGCTAATAACAATAAAAGATTATAAAATTTAATAAATCAAATATAATACTGATAATAAAACCCTAGGAATTAATCGAAACCCTAAATCGCGTACTAAAACCCTAAAACTAATTTATATACCATTAATCAAAATTAAACCTGAATTTGTTCAAAACCCTAAAATTATAAATATAAGCCTATAAAATGGTTAAATATTACTCAATAGTGATATAATTATAATCCATTACAATTATCAACTAAATAGCTTATTTGCATAAAATTTTAATGACATCGCTACAATAACTTGTAAAAATTATAATTGTAATGGTTACCAATTAAATTGATAAATTTTCACAAAAGATTTCAAAATTAATTTATGATGAGTATTGTTATAATTTATATGTTTAGAAAAATTACATATATTTATTATTAATTTTTATTTTCTTCCTCTTTCTTTTTCTCCTTTCTTTCTTTTCTTCCTTTTCTTCGCTTGCTACGTCCTGGAACCGAAATGAAAAATATCAAAATAGCAACCTATGTGATGAAAATCAAAATGCCAAGTGTTGATTAAACAATGAAAGAAAAATTTGAAATGATTAATTTTGTCCCATCCTCATTATTGTATAGATTAAGATAGGATTTTGCTTATTTTTTTTCTCTTTTAAATTGCTGAACACACATCTAAAATAAAAGAAGAAGTAAAATCTGGAAAAAAAAAAAACCGAAAATAAAAAGAAGAACAATTCCAGAAATCTCAAACCGTGAAAAGAAAGAAGAAGAAAGCAAGAAGAAAAAGGAAGAAAAGAAGAAGAAAAATTAAACGTAATAGGTAAGTGAATTATTTTGCAAGTATAGATGTATAATATATAGTATGTACATGTATATATGATACGCTGAAAAGGTGTTCAGAAAAAATGAGCGCAATACTAGCAAGTATACTGGATCGTATCAAGTAGTATAATGTTGAAAACAAGTGTCGATTCCACCAGGACTTAAGTAGAGTACTCAACTTGTGCAAGCTTTAGTTAATATTTAGGTAAATCAAGAATGTTTTTTTTTTTAATACTAAAATTAAACTAATTTAACTCAATTACAATGAGATCAAAAGATGATTTGAAAAACTTATCAATGGAAAAGTGATGGGAAATCGAGATTCTACCCTAGAGATACTAATCAAGTTGCCATTGAGTTATATAGAATAATATATGTATGGTTATTTCATTGAGATTATAATTCCTTAAATTAAGGATTCGACCTCTAATATAATCAGTCTGCTTCCGCTTTCTAATCAAAAGTGGATTCTAGAGTATTATCATACATTTTCCAATGATATGATAATCTAATATCTTCAACCCAATTATCCTAATTCCTTAGTGATTAA